>CAMZMU010000036.1:34642742-34850760 GCA_947311845.1 Poa pratensis | reverse complement strand
TCTTCCGTTTTGCATGCCACAACGCCCACATTGTAACAAAGACTCTCGTGGACTCCGTGTCTGACATTGCTTCACGCACCTCCGCAATCCAAGCTTTTGCTGTGGGTACTTGGAGATGCATCAGAACATGGGTAACATCTGTCGGCGCAAGAGCCCATACACTTCTGGCTATATGGCACTCAAGAAGAGTGCCGCCATGAGTCGCGATCGCCGCAGACAGCGCACAGGTCCGTCGCCGCCATGTGTCTATGGTGACGAACGTCGGCTGTAGGAAGGGATTGCCGAGCCAATCTCCACAGAAACACCCTGATCTTCGGCGGAACCTTCGTTTTCCAAAGCGCGACCCAGTTTTCGGTCTTGGCTTCGTGAAATGCTGTTACATGAAGCAAGCTGGGCTGTGGGCTGTGGCCCAAAACATCAAACAACAAGTAAACAAGAGCAATACGGCCCATTTATAGAACACCACGTATTTTGCTGCCTCCATACCAAAGTTTATTCGTGGAATGAAAACTGAAATTCGAGGCGTAGTGTAATCCCAAGTCCCAGCGAAGGTAGAGCATGCCTACCTCTTGGCTCAAGCTCAACAAGAGGTGTGAGGAGAATAAACCATATGGACATCTACAAGTGTACCATGTGTGTGTCGAGCCAGTTGCGATCAAGGTTGATGTTCCATGCTGAAACTATGCACTGGTGAAAGTTGGAAGGAACAACAGCTGGCCGAGCAAATGAATTGTGTTTCAGATGCGGCGGTAAATATGATCCACTATGTTTCAAACTAGACACCATCCATCTGCGAGCTTTACAGGGCAAGTAAGTTCTCTTGATTCTGGTTGACTCTAGGAGTAGTAACAACTGGACTGATAATCCAGAACAAAGGTATCGCTTGCAAGCTAAAACAAATATTTGTTAAATGAAACAAGTAATGGTGAATATACATTACTTTATGGAAATATACTAGCCCTTGTAAGAATAGGAATGGGGATGGAACTTTTAGTAAGTGAAACAATATATGATTTAAATCTGTTTGATTGATCATTGATTCCAAATGATATTGCTCAATTTTTAGATTATAGTGCTCTGTACTGGTATTCCCTGAAGCACAAGCACAAGATTAGCTCCTGATGGTGATTGATCGCGCCCATATTTGCAAAGAAAAATTTATCATATGTACGGATCATCAGTCTATGTGACCTAGAGGATTAGACACTAACAGTCCCCATAACATATGAAGCTCAAGCTAAAAACAGCTTACCATATGCGGAATGATGGGCAAAGCAAGGGCGTAAAGCAGTGTATTTTATTTTCAAATCTCAGCAAAACAAATGCCATCTCTGGATACCACTTCCAAAGTTTTGGTAAAATTCGTAATTGCATACTGTGATTGGGTGCTCCCCCTTCAAAGCCTTGTATGGTCATAAGCCTAGACTTGGGGCTATCTCTTAACTATGCTGTAATTTATATTCTGGAATTCAATCTTAACTATTCAGTTTTTAAATCATATCTTTAGGAGGATATTCAGCCCCTTGGCGAAACAATTCATGGAAGCTTGTAATTTCTAGCTAAAAATGTACGCTAATGTTTTTCATGGAAAATCATTTCTAGTATATTTTTTGTAGTGCGGAGAAAATACAAAATATATTAAATTATGTTTTCCACTTCACTTTTGTCGCTAACAGGCGCCACATTTGTTTCGTTAATTTTTTTAATGCGACGAAAGATGAGGAAGCAAAGCATTGCTGACTCCTTCCTCATTCGTACTTTCCATGCTAATCTTTTTTCCCTATAAGATATAATGTCAGCATTGGTATAAAATCATGAAGAGACTAAGTTCATATCCTTGTTTTGCAGTTGCAAGTTTTTCTTTGTTTTAACATAACTATGTTTATATTGATAGATTCTCTTTGTTTTTCCTTCTCATTGTTCTTTTTTCTCTCCAAAAACATGATCTTATTTCTTGTCACCGCTTTTCTGAACCAAGGGAGAAGTAACAAAGAGGACTTCCCAAAAGCCTCAACTATTATTATTCTTATTATCATCAAGATGAGTCTTTATGATATTGACAACAAGCAAATTTGTCTGTTTTATTTTATTTGATTGAAAAATCTACATGTACGAAGCACTGTAAAAGCACGTTACATTACAAACAATGAAAAAGACATAAATCATGCTCAAACTTTTCTGTCACCGCACAAAACTACCGTGATACATAAACAAGGAAACGTTAAATGGGCCGAGACCAGAAAATCAGGGGGTGCGTGTAATCCCTCAAACAGACGCTACAAGCGCCGAATAGGAGGTCTCCCTCCAGGGAGTCAGCACCCACATGGGCCAGGCCCATAATGTTCAACACGATGCCATGATGATTGCAAGGCATTGATAATTTTGTGTCGCTATTTTTTGTTATATTTTTATCAGATATATAGAAGCGGACGAAATGGCAGGCGTCTTTTCTCCTACTTCTCAAGAATATAAGTCCTTAAAAAAACTTCTGGTTCTCTCTCAAAAAACAAGGCGAAGAGAGATAAAATGCGTGTTCATGTGTAGAGCATGCAAACATTAATCCATTTGGAACATATTTTGTAGTTCCACAAAGTAATAACAAGATACACACATCGTCCGTTAGTACTGTTCATGATTAATTTCCGTTCTTGATTTAGTGGAAGTAAAATTGTATAAATTTTGACCAAATATATTGGAAAACATCAAAGTCTAAAATATAAATTTAATATTATTAGAATCGTCGTAAATTACATTGCCATATTATATGCATTTGATATTATGGATGTGAATATTGTTTGTGCATACTTGCTCAAACTCTTAAACATTTGACTTTAAAATACCTAGAACCCCCAGTGATAAATAAAGGCAAACGGAGTATTATGTTTTTAGCTTTCCATTAGAATTCAATTACACCCGCGCAAAAGTAGGTGGGCCAGAAATATATGTCCGGCTCTATCTTTCGGCGAGAGCGGGAGATATTCCACACGTCAATCTCGAATCAAATTGTGCGTGCATGAAGAAAAGCTTGAGGACTTTGGTTTGCATGGATGCATGCACCCCGATTTTGCTCCCATAGACTAACCCAAAACGTGAAGCTAAAGATTTGCGGACTATGCGCGATCAATATTTTTTTGTGTACAGGCGGATGCTTTATTTGCTACTACTACATAGTAAGTACGTATTATTGTTTCACTACGGGAAACGTACGAGACGCCGACGGCCGGACTGTACGCCGACGGCCAAATGTCGGGGCCGTCGGCGTACAAGCCGAGCTAGGGCAGCCGCTCCACCGGCCGTCGACGTAGCCATCTCGGGCCCGACGGCCGCCGTCGGCGTACCCACGCCCGCCGTGACGGAGCGGGGACGGACGTTTCGCTGCGTTGATACGCCGACGTAGATGTTCCTTTTTTATTTATTTCTCTATATAATATTTTCAATATAATGCCGTCGCGTAGACTTTGGTTTCCCACCTTCCTATGGCCTAACCTAACACAACCAAGCAAAAAGTCCACTGGCCTACCCCTTTCGACGGCGTCAAGGGGGTAGACGAAAACGTTAGGGTTTTTCCAGCGGATTCAGGGTTTCGCCGAAACGGGTCCCCGAGCGTCGGAACCCCACCAAAACCTAGGTGGTGCCATACCATATGTATACAAGTGTGTTGTTTGTTTTAAATGTCCATTATCCTACTCCGGGGTGTGACCGTCTTCACCGGCTTCACTTTCTGTCTAGTGAGTTTCTGCACTTAGAGGTGAAAACTCCCCTTCGGGCGAACCGGATGGAATATTGTGTTTATTTGGGGTAGACGTTGGTTTCCCACCTTTCTATGGCCTAACCTAACACAACCAAGCAAAAAAGTCCACTGGCCTACCCCTTTCGACGGCGTTCAAGGGGGTAGATGAAAACGTTAGGGTTTTCCAGCGGATTCAGAGTTTCGCCGAAGCGGGTCCCCGGAGCGTCACACAAACCTAGGTTGCGCCATGCATATGTACCAAATATATGTATAACTTAAATTAATTACAATTCTTTTTTACAAAACTTAGAAAATAATATTTGATTTATTTTAAAAATAAAAAAGGAAAAGACTAGCCGTCGGCGTAGCTGGTTAGGGTTAAGTGGTGGGGCCTGCGGAGGAAGGAAAGAATAAACAACGGATATGCCGACGGCAATGCCGTCGGCGTATCCTTATCCTCTTAAACACGCGCGCAGCCCGCGCGGTCTCACTTCAACCGCACACATCGTCCTCCAAATTTCGCCGCCGCCGCCTCCTCCCGCCCCGGCTGCCGCCTCCTCTCGCCCCCGCCGCCTCCTCCCGCCCCGGCCCCGCCGCCGCCTCCTCCCCGCCCCCGACCCCGCCGCCCCGTTCCGCCGGCCCCCCCCGCCGCATCCCGCCGCCCGCACTCGCCCCCGACGCCGCCCCCGCAGCCGCCGCATCCCGCCGGCCGCATCCTCGCCGCCCCCACGCGCGCCTACCCTGCCGCCTCCTCCCCGACCTCCCCGGCCTCGTCCTCGAGCTCCGGCCTCCTCCCCGACCTCCCCGGCCTCGTCCCGGAGCTCCGGCCTCGTCCCCGAGCCTCACGCGCCGGCCCGGCGTCCCTGAGCCGCGGCCTCCTCCCTCCTCCACGCCCGTGCGCCTCCTCCGCACCTCCTCCAAGCCCACGGCCGGGAGACAACCACCGAGGTGATTTTCTCTACTTTTTTGTGTTTTTTTTGCATATCTACATTATTTTGTATATGTGCATTAGTTTCAAATACCATAAAAATGAGATTTTTATTTAATCATACAGGAGTATGGTTGGAGGGTGAGAGCGGGGCTGTCGACGGAGGGCGGTTTGAAGTAGCGGCGAGGATCTTCTTCACCGTCGATCACGCTTCGAGGGTAAGAAATTCGTCGCCTTTCTTGAATGTACCTAGGTTTTTATTTTGGTCTAAATCACCAAGTCAGTCGAGTCGTGTAACCAGAGTCAGATCCCATCCGGAAGGGTTACAAATTTATAAATATGCAGGATTGTCCATCTTTGCATATTTATAACCGTAACACTTCCGGATTGTCCTGTTGGACAGTCCGAGTACGTGTAGATCGGGTCGTGTTCCATGTTCTACCCCTTCCTGAGACGGAATTTCGGCAGCACCTCCCGCTGTTCTGAAGAACAGCGGGGAGGTGCTGCCGAAATTCTGTCTCAGGTCGGGGTAGAACATGGGACACGACTCGATCTACACGTACTCGGGCGGGATAGGCCCCTACCTATTAAAAGTGTATGTGAACCCTTGCATGCTGTAAAAGATAAAATTTGGCCGTAATAAATTGGTGACATTGCATGCAAGAAAATAAAAATATGATGCATTGAGGATGGCTGATAATGAGTGGATGTACATTGGCCGAACTGGTGCGGTTGACAAAACAGACGAGTGGGTGTGGAAGACCAATTTGTTAGTGAAGGAGTTAGCGCGTGGTTCAAAGTCAGGCGTTCGTGGAAACTGCCCTTGCCCTCGTTGCAAGAGTCGTATACGTCAGGGAAAGGATGAGATGACTAAACACCGCAGGTCTCGTGGGTATATGCCGAACTTCGTGACGACAGTCAACTTTGATGAGTACGGATGAGTTGAGATGTGTCTCCAAGGTTGTAACCGTAGAGTCGAGATGTATGAGAAGTATGATGTGAATGGGTACCGCTTCCATACAGAGTTTCACCAGAACAGTCGGCCTAATGAAAAGACTATAAATACCGGGGTCTTCACCAAAGGAGCCGGTAATTATGATTACAACGGAAGGTTACAGAACGTATACGAGCTGACGTTCAATAACACGAACATAGAACTCAAGCTTGTTGTCTTCAAATGTCACTGGTTCGACCCTGTGGATGGAACCAAAAGTACCACTTCCATTGGGTTAGGTGAAGTTAAGCCTTCAACCACCTACCATGGATCCGATGTGTTTGTTGTGGCTCACCAAGCCACTCAAGTTTATTATTTGCCCTACCCATGCAAGAAACAGGGACTCATTGGTTGGGAAGTCGTGTTCCATGTATCGCCACATGGTAAGCTACCCATGCCCTCCGAAGACGATTACAATAACATTGACCCTAAAACATACGAGGGGATTTTCTATCAAGAGGAACAAACCTTTGGGGACTTTGGCATACAATGTCTTGAGGACCGCGAGGACAATGCACAAACAGGTGGTGATGTAGTGGTGGATCTAAAGGATATAGATATGCTCAACAAGTTACAAAGTGATGACGATGATGAGCCTCCATCGTGCGATGAGGTTCCAATATACAACTCACGTGATAGTGATGTTGATAGTGATGATGAGAATCCAAGACTTAATTATGAGACTGATGATTCGGGGTGAGGCTCTTTTATGTCCTTATGCGTAGTATTTACTTTTCAACATGCTTAGCCTTTCAACATGCTTAGTCTTTCAACATGCTTCTTCTTCTTAATTGCATTACATCTTTATTCTTATTTACTACATTTTTCAACATGCTTAGTCTTTCAACATGCTTCTTGTTAATTGCATTACATCTTTATTCTTATTTGCTACATTTTTCAACATGCTTATTAATTGTTTACCCTTTCTCAATGCAGGTGATTGACCAAGATGAGCCAAGGCAAGGAATCATCGGCTGCCCCACGCGGTCGGTCGCCTATTCTCACGCGGTCAGACATGGGTGGCTCGAGCTCTCAGGAGATGTAGGATATGTTCGGGTGTGTTTGCATGAATTCGAACTATGTTTGTGTCATTTGGAGTTTGTATGAATGCTTGGATGAATTCGAATCATATTTGTGTCATTTGGAGATCTATGTGATGTTTCTGTCATGTTTCTGTGATGTTTTAAAATTTGTGCAATTTTAATTGTATTTTAAATGTGCTAGAAACCAGCAGCAACAATATGCAGAAACTAAAAAATATGGTCGCCGTAGGATACCAGCCAGACGCACAGGATGCTGCCACGTCGCCCTGAAATGGACCATATTGCCGTCGGCGTAAGTTTCCTCCCAGGCGCACCAGATGTTGACACGTCGACACTATACGCCGACGGCACTGCCGTCGGCGTATGGTGGGCTGACGGAAAAGGACGGATGCCGTCTTGTGGGGCCCACAGAGTGTACGCCGACGGGGTGGCATACGCCGACGGCACTTTGGATACGCCGACACGCCGACAGTCCGGTAGTGTTTCTAGTTTTTCCTCGTGTGGTTGTAAAAGACTAGTTGGCTAATGGGTGAGAATATATTAAGCGAGTGCATGGTGTGACGACGACGGCTGCTTCTGTTAACTTGGGTTTGGACGAAACCCCAGTTAATTATTCCTTCCTTTTCTTGAAGTTTTTTGGGGCTATCAAGAGTCCATGGTAAGCAACCACCCAGTATATACCACTTAAATTTCAGCAATGCTGTGATCTTTGTTTCAGTTTAGGACTTGTTTGTATTCAGAGTTAATGAACCAGGGCCTTTTCCTCTTCAAAAGAAATGCAAATCTTATTCTTACCAGCTAAAACTTTGCATGAGAAATGATCTTATATCTGTCACCGAAAGCAACTCATGAGACGCGCACGTACGCCCGCCGGCGCCGCCCCGCGAAGACGTCCTGGACCCGTCGCTGTTTCCTTCAAAAGGAGCCAATCTCCCGCACGCATGCGCGTGCAAATCCAGACTGCCAATTCTCCAGCTTTGCCGACCAGCCGGCCGGCCGGCACGACCGCGGACCACACGTGTCGCCAGCCGACCATCCTCCCGGTCCTGGGGCTCATCCCCTGTGCTCCACCTCGGAGCATGACTCCATCGTAAGCTTTTTTGCCTCAATATAATACGGTAGCTTGGTCACAGCAACGTCCGGCAACTATGCTGAACCGGCGTAGTGGGACGTTGGTGTGTGTTGCCGCTTATTGAAAACGTCTCTTTCTAGTCACGCCCCCGGCCAATGTTTTTTTTTAACAAAAAATTAACGAATTTCATTCAAACTTTTAGAAATTTTACATGTCTGAACGAAATTTAGATAATCCAATAACTAAAGCCACCGGAACGTCTCCCAATCCTCCTACTTGATGACCCCGCCGGTTGTGCCGTCGTCACCGACGTCCTCACTACCTGTGTTGCTAGTCCCAACCTCGTCGCCATCACGAGTGAGGTCGATGAAGGGTGTGCCTGTCGTCTCGACGTGGTCGTTCAGAGACCAAGTGAAGCCACGCGAGGGCTTCGTCCAGTGGCAACCCCAGGACGCCGTTCATGGAGTCCTGCATCACGCGGCTCAACCCTTGTACGTCCTCAGGGTCGGTGGTCAGGTTGCACGTCGCCTCATTGCGAAGGTCCCATTGGGGGTCGCGCTCGAGTTGAGCTCGTCCTAATTGTGACGCATCACCACCGCCTTCCAGTCGGCAGTCGTGGCTCCGCGAGGTCGGAAGATGTTGCATGGGAATGTCGTTGAGGCTTAGTGCCCGGTTGTCCGGAGCACGCATGTCTAGCGGCGCGGGGTAGCCATTCTCCTACAGCGTTGTCGCCTCTTCGAGTAAGAGCAGTTGCAGCCGATGTCGTGCGTCTGCTGCTTGCGGCAGGCAAGGGGAGTGATGGGAGCCATGATGGACGACGCGGCGAGGTGTGCGACTTTAACAACATCGGAGGAAGGTAAGTGCGCATTGAAATCGACACATGCGAATCCCGCGAGCTCGCCCCCTTGGGACACCCGCTGCAGCGACGCGACGTCTCTCTGCCTTGGAAATTTTGCCATTTAATTCAGATGACCGACCTGTGGGCTACCGCTGTTAATGAAGCTGACCAACCGATATGTCGATGACAGCGCTGGCCCACATGTCGATATCCGACGTGGTGGTGGTGGCGGCTCAACAGGGTAAAAGTGAGCTGATTGTCCGGGACAAAATAATGGACGGTGTCACACGAAATCATACTATGAGAGCGCCCAATAGACTTATTGGACGTGGGCGCGAGTGGAGATACTCTTTATCTTAACCGATGCGAAAAGGGAGTCGAGCTTGCCTACCTCTGAGCATCGACCAAAAGCGGCACCATGTGTAATTTCCAGGGCCGGTGCGCTGCTCCCATCTCGCTTTGTTCAAAAGTTCTAGCAGGCAGAGGATCGCACGTCACACTTTATTTTCGAGGGAAGTGACACGTCACACATTTTTAATTCCGCCGAGGACCAAGTGGTTGCCGTCCTTTATAGACTGAAGTGTGTTCTTTTTTTTTTTTTTTTCTCACCATGCATTTTTGTGGGGCTGCCAAATGCATCGCGCCGCCTATTCTCTGCCGCCGGTAGCGAACCGGAGAGAGTGACTGGCCTGAACCTGGTTATTTCAGCACACACGTTGCCGTAAACTCTAGAGCCTGTGGATGAGCATCACATGCTGAGCTTGGCACTAGTGTAGTGTACTGCTTTCTCAAGGAAATGGAGCTACTTGACGAATTTTATTTGGACGATGCGCGCATTTGATGCTAGTTTCACTGCTTTGAGATGGATGGATAGGGATGAAAGGTGCTCTCTCGACTTTCGGTGACCGTCTAATTAAGTGTATGTCCTTGTAGGGTGTTAATTATAGGGATTGCCATTTTAAGATTCGCTTAGGATAGCCCTATGAACTCAAGGTCTAAATCAGACTTACACATTACTATGTCGTCTTTGCGCCCTCGGTGCTTAGGTAGACCGTCTCACAACATGGTTTAGGTGCATGTCGATAAATTGATAAGAGAGGGTTACACAATGCATGGTGGTTAGAACTTAGAGAGAAGATAACCCCATGGAGAGGTCGAGATGATATGTAGCTTTCTTATCTAGTTGTTTTGTTTCGGACGGATAGACGGCGTGAAATGTGTCTCAAGCGACATCGTCAGCGATTCGCCCACCATTACCTGAGAGGGACGTGTCATGTGGCCACGATCGTCTATGTGCCAGTTGTGCGCGCATCTGTGTGGATTTGTCACGGCAAGTCCGTAAAGGTTTCTCTTTATTTTCTTTATCAACGACCTTTTGTACTATTTGATGAAACATATTGGAATCCTCAATACTATGCTTGAATGGATCATGCAACTTGGTATATCCTTATATTCATGGCTCGACATGATGATCAAGAATCATAATATAATCATTCTTAAGAAATTTATCAAAACCATGATCACACATCCTCAAACTGAAGGTACATATGATCGTGTCGTGAGAACCTTTTTTAATTAGGTAACCGAATGATTTTAAATCACCCATTTGGCTATGTAGGCCTTTTGCACTCTTTTTCGGATGTCTCCAATAAGTTATTATACTTACATAGGGTTTTTCAAAAGTTTAACATTGGATTTAGGTTTATGAAACCAAAACAATTACAATAAGCCAAATATGAATAAGAAAGGCTATCCATGTGGATATAAAACTTAAATGAAACAATGGAGAAAGCTTTAGTTGAAATATTTTTTCACTATTGGTCTTCCTAAATGGTACAATTTGACCGATATGTTTTGTAAGAATTTATTGCCTATTAATAAATTACCTTTCATGATAGGTACTTCAACGTTTCTTATGAAATTATTTCTAATAGATGCATAAACAATATGGTTTTGACCAAATCATAAAAGAAGAAAATTATTTTCTAGACATACCTCTTTGAAGACGCTCGGAGAGCATGATGGTTGCATGATCCGAACAATATATTTAACCGCCTCTAGATGATTCACCAACGTGTTGTTTTCTTCCTTTCTGGATCCAGTGCCCCATTACATTGATGCTCATCAATTTTCTTGGCACGAAACTCATAGAGAAACATGGAAGATGCCTTACATCTAGACAAACGAAGCATATCTATTTTGCTAGGCTTTCAATGCTTTTGATAAACAAAGCTTGCTTGTTTTCATTTGATAGACTAGAAACATGAATTGTCTGAATTGGCTTTTCAAATAACCGAATTGACCATACTTTATGAATCATTCTTATTGTATTCATGGATTCCATCTATTTGCAAAACCTTTTATTGTTTCCTCAATACATAAGAAGGTTCAACTTGATTGATGTGTGAAGCATGGAACTTGATTCATCCAGCTAGAGTAATATTGTCTAGACGACCCTTCTTGAGATTTGCGAAAACATCTGTATATCTTCATCTTCACGCTTCTTCTTGATCACTTCATGGACTTGCCGATATTCCTCCCATTAATCATCAAGTCTAATGACTATCAGCGTTAACCTTTGTTGGATAGGATTGCCTCCTCAGTTTTCAGTCTCTTTTGGGAATGAAGTGTTGCCAAAACTTTGCAATTATGAAGGATAAAACCTTATCGTTGATGCCTCACACTCCCTCTTTACACATTTTATTGTACGCCTCGTAAGATTGTATTGTATCAGGATTATGGGGCCTTCATTAGTTCCAAATGAAGAGCATTGAGTTTTTTTAAATCAGTTGCCAGTTTTCCTTCCAATCATTCGATCCTAGATAATACTGCCCACCGGTGCTTTTACTCTCTTTCGATAATGAAGTGTTGCCAAAACTTTGCAGTTGTGTTGTGGACATACCATAGGCGACGGTACTAGATGAAGGCACATGAGCTCCTATTGAATTTCCACTTTTTTGGATGTAACATTGTGAATTTGCGAAGTCGAATTATGAATATCAAAATGCATATGGTGCCGAAAAATTAGTAACACAAGGTGTAGCTGATGATGGTTGAGGGTTATTGGCCAGATGAAAGGACAAGGATGTCGCCTAGAGGGGGGTGAATAGGCGATTTAAAACTTTTCCGTTTTAGGCTTGATAACTGCGGAATAAAACTAGGTGTTTAAATTAACAAGCCAACAACCTAATATACTAGGCTCACCTATGTGCACCAACAACTTATGCTAAGCAAGACAAGCAACAAGGTGATAGCAAGATGTAAAACTTTAAGCACGAAGTCTATCACAATGTAAAGTGCATAAGTAAAGATCTCGAGTATAGAAATAACCGAGGCACGCGGAGACGACGATCTATTCCCGAATTTCTCCTTTTTAGCGGAGTACGTCTCGTTGTTGAGATGTGAGTTTCAAACTCAAGACGCCACAAATGGCCTCACCCTATTCTCCGATGAACCTTGCCCAAAATCTCGGTTCACCTTTCACTATTGATTTCTTTTTGGGTGGAAATCGAGTCCCTTACAACAATCTTGAGGCACAACCCACAAAAGGATTGAGAGCTCTCAAGTGACCACAAAAGGCCTCAACCGCCACAAAAGGCGTCTAGGGTCCAAAGACCCAAGAGTAACAAGCTCACGAACTTTCACTTCCACAAATCCTCGCGGAGAGCACAAACCGATGCACAAAAGCAGTGGCAAGAACACAAGAAGTGCTCAAGTCCTTCATTCTCAAATCCCATCAAAAGCAACTAATGCTTGTGGGGGGAGAAGAGAGGAAGAACAAAGAAAAACTCAACAAATGGAACTCCAAGATCAAGATCTACTAGGTTCCCCTCACTAAGAGGAGGGATGGATTGGTGGAATTGTAGATCTAGATCTCCTTTTTCAAATCACTCAAAGATATGCAAGAATCATGGGAGGAATTGGGAGAGGGACAAGCTTTTCCAAGGTCAACAATGGAGGTGAGAGAGGGAAAAAACGTGCTCAAGAGGTGGGGAACCGTTGGGGAAGAAGGGCCCCTTTAATAGGTCCCCCAAAAATCTGCCCGTTGGGCAGTTTCCGCGCATGCCCGGTAGTGCTGTGCACTCGGTAGACCGGGCCAGCTCGGTAGTGCTGGCCAAAAACTCCCGGATACCAGTAGCGACTCCGCGTTATGCGGTAGTACCGGGCTTGGGTCGGTACTACTGCCCTTTGTAAAAACTGCAGAAACACCAACACCAAAACGGGCATAACTTTCGCATACGAACTCCCTTTTTTGATGTTCTTGGGCTCGTTGGAATCACCACAACGAGCTTTACAAGATCACGCAGAGAAACATCATGGTTCAACATGGGAGGATAAAACCAAATGAGGAAAGGTAAAACATCTCTATTAAAGACCAACCGGTAAATCTTCCAACATCAAGAACCCAACAAGTTTTTCATCCGGACTCCGTTTTCTATGATCTTGGGCTTGTTTCGAAGATAATCACAAGCTTTACAAGATCATGCATATACACATCATAGTCCATCATGTGAGGAGGAAACCACAAGAAGAGAGTTTGACTTCTCTTAGAAAAGATAAACCGGTAAAAACTCCAACATCAAAAACGCAACAAGATATGCATATGAAATCCATTTTTGATGAACTAGAGCTTGGTATGGAGATGAACACAAGCTCTAAGTCCTCACATGGATAAAAGTCAAATAAGAACCAATAAAGATAATATGCCAAGTATGCAAAGGTTTGAGCTCACCACAAAGATGTGATCAAGCTACTCATTTGAGAGCCCCTCTTGATAGAACGCCGTCTATCCTATAACCCGGTCTCCCACTAACACCAAGAGACCGGTAAAATAGAAAACCTATCAAGATCATACCTTTGCCTTGCGCATTCCACTTGAGCTAGATGAAGACGATTTTGACTCCCTCAAGTTGGACCACCTTTTTTGATTGCGCTTTAGCTTGGTGAAGACTCATATATCGCTCCCCCATACACCAATATGGGAGAGCCTCTCTTAGGCACATCTTCACTTGACCATGATCTCCAAATGGGTGACAAGCTTCAAGCATAGGATTTTTTCGAGATGCTTCTCCTGAACTTGCACTTCATCTTCTTCTCTTGAATATTGCTTTGGTCATCACTTTATCTTCTTATTTCAATCTTGACACCAACACATGGTGTTCAAGTATTGCCAATGGACAAGCCCTACAAGGATATCTCAATGCAACTATTAGTCCATAGAGATTGTCATTAATTATCAAAACCACGCATGAGGGCTCATGCACTTTCACCAGATATCTAGTAGTAGCATGCCTAATTTCCCTATCCATCAGCATATATGAAGGTGAACCCATATATTGCAAATAATTTGCCGATGAATACATAATTGAAACACCCTCTTGTTGCATGTTATTTAAGTTTCTAACATGAGGTTATTCATATTGATTAACTGAACTTGCCATGTTGTTCATTGACATATTATGATCAAAGGATCTTACAACATGAACATAAAAGTTAATTGCATCTACATAAGTGGATCGAGTATTCATACCATCGTAGACTGCAGCCTCTTGATAACGCTTTTTTCGTAGAAATAGTCTCAAGAATGCTTAAAGCTTCATGTCCCTAGCAGAGCCACCAATAAGTGTGCTCGCACTGGAACATCTCACTGTGTACATTCGGCGTGTGGAGCGCGATGCGCGGCAGCACACACCGAGGGAAACCCGCCAGAAGCGCAATACATAAGACAATCGGGCGAGCCCTTTCAAGGACCCAAAACCCCGCTCGCAAGGGAGGGTTCCCGTCAAGGCTGGCGGTGGCTATGGGCTGCTCTAGGTCAATTTCCTCGTTCCTAGAGTATCGTAGATTCGGTGCCCTCCAAATTGAAGAACGACGAAGAGATATAAGTCAGATACAAGGGTAGGGTATAAATCAACACAAAATATGTGTTTGTTTGATTTGTGTTGATTTAATTGGTCATCGCCTCTCAAGTATATATGAAATGAGTGGACTTCCCATGGAAACAAAAAAAGTAACTGAATCGTAGATTCGGTCCAATTCAGATAGTTAGGCTCGAATTTTTCCGTAACTTATTGGCCAAAAATTGGATTGGCCGTCTGACTCCCTTTTCGGGGAGTAATAGACCTCGCATCAAAATGACGCCAAAATCAAAGTTGCTCGTATAAAAAAGGTGAAGAACTTTTGTGCTGAGAAAATTCGCATTCAAAACAATTTTAATAGCTTATTTTCACTCCAGCAAATATATATCCGGGATGTGCCAGAGTCACTCAGATCGGATCCATCCTGTATTTGCCCGATTTGAGCATGAAAATGAATTTGGATCGGGATGACGCCAAAAGCAAACTAGTTTGTATAGGAAAGATGAAAAATTTCATATTAAGATATTTTTATTCCAACTCCAATTTGACAACTTATTTTTACTAGTATGTATACAACGTTTTATAATTATACAACGATTTTTTTTCGAGTAACTTTATACAACGATTTTGGCTTAAGGCATGGAGTGTCTTGCCAAATAATAAAGCAAATGAACATTCTGGATGTGCGAATCCTCGTAAGGGCAATACTCATTTATTAGTGATAAAGAGAGGAATTAGAGTATAGTAAACAAAACATTAATCTATGTAAAAAAAACCAATGGGACCCGCACTAATTTAATTTCTTTTCTCCCTTCCCTTGGGAAGGCCCCTGTGCACTTTTTTTTTTTTGAATTTTCCATACTTGTATTAAACAGCAACAAACAGATTACAGAGCAGATTACAAGCAGAACGAAGAACAGAAAAGAAGCAAGAACAGCGAAATTGGCTCGATCTCACACCACCCACTACCCAAGAAGCAGAAGAACTCCTGGCCCGAAGGCGTCGAAGAACCGCAACAAAGACCACCTCCGAGGAGCTGGCCGTGACGACGAAGAAGCCGCATCGGTCGGGGGGCCTCCCCAAGCTCGATCTGCTCCGGATCTGGTCACCGGAGATGGCCAGGTCCTCCACCAACACACCACAAGCCCGCACAGCCACCGCCATCTTGAAACTCTTCCGCCGGACACCGGAAAACTCGCCACCACGCTGCCGTCGTCGCCGGAGAAAGCAACGGCAGAAGGGTGACTCACCTGCAGCTTGGCGGCGCCGTCGTCGACGACACCGAGACGGGGAAGCCGCAGAGCACCAAAAGAACGACGCCGGCAACCCCGCCACGCCGCCGCCGCCCGCGAACCCCCTAATTACAACACCAGAACGCAGATCCGGGGATTCCCCACCCTCCCGCCGCCGAAGCGGCCGGCGGAGGGGGAGGAATCCCGCGGATACGCCGGCGGCCGCCGGGAGATCCCCGAGTCGCCTCCGAGATCTCCTCCTGAGCACTGTAGAGAGAGGGGAGAGTCCAGAAATATCGGGGGCGATATGAGGAGCAGTAGTCTACCTTCCCGCCCTGCGTGCCCCTGTGCACTTGCTTCAGCTCAAATGGTACGTGGCCTTGAGGCTGGTATGAATCTTAATTTTTTTTTGCCGGAAGGAAGATCAGACCCCTGTGCACTTGCTTCAGCTCAAATGGTACGTGGCCATGAGGCTGGTATGAATCTTAATTTTTTGAAGTGCACAGGGGCCTTCCCAAGGGAAGGGAGAAAAGAAATTAAATTAGTGCGGGTCCCATTGGTTTTTTTTACATAGATTAATGTTTTGTTTACTATACTCTAATTCCTCTCTTTATCACTAATAAATGAGTATTGCCCTTACGAGGATTCGCACATCCAGAATCTTCATTTGCTTTATTATTTGGCAAGACACTCCATGCCTTAAGCCAAAATCGTTGTATAAAGTTACTCGAAAAAAAATCGTTGTATAATTATAAAACGTACGTGCATTGCACGTGTATACATACTAGTAGGAGTATAGACTAGGAAGCGCTTAGATACGTGGTTGACCCGCTCGCGCCTAAGGAAAGTCTTTGCATGTGGTCGGAAGACCTAGTATGGACCTGCCAACTCGGGTTTCTACAGTGTTTTGTCTTTACATGTTGCATACGACATTGGATGGAGATGCTCCAAAAACTAAAGGTGTTCATCTCAGTGAGACCCACAACTTCCATTTTGGCAACTTTTGCATTTCAAATCATCTTGATGACGTCCATTTGTAGCTACCAGTGAGAAGCTCTGTTATGCATGCTGTGTAATGTGAGGTTGTACACGGAAATTTTAATAGGATCTTACCTTTCCTCTCATATTACAGTATCTTTAGCTTATGGAACCAATATGGATACTAATAGTTCTTTTAGCGTTGTGATGAAATTAAATGCAAGTATGCGACGGCGCCTAACTAGGATTCAAATTTGAACTAGGAGGATGGTTTTTATGTTTAGATGAGGAAGAAAAGAATTGATGAAGCTTTTGGTATGGCGAAGAAAAAAAGTTGTGGAGCTGCGGGATGTGGCAACGCAGGAGCAATCAACTAGGTATCTCTAAAATTATTATTTGGATGATCTACTAGAGTTGCTCTTATAAAGTATTTTTTTGATAAAGTGCTCAGTATAGTTGACCTCAAGTAAGATACACACTAAAAATATAATCAAACCAAAAGTTTGCATCGAATAATATTCTTCCCAGCTAACATAATCTGGTGCGTTAATTGCAAAGAACGAGTCATATTAACTCGTACAAAGCCGCCGCTGAACGAAGGTTTGAGAACACGAAAAAGGAATGACATTCTTCAGAAGAATTCCATTCCAACGTCTGAATAGACTTTGGTCATGTCGGGATTGTTTGATTTGTGTTGATTTAATTGGTCATCGCCTCTCAAGCATACATATCTGGGAAAAAACTACTCCGTAAGAAACTTGTTTCTCAATAGAAATCCACGACTAAATTAGACCGTTGACATGAAGTTTTAGACCAAACACGGTCATCAAGTTTTCTGGTCTCGAGAAAAAAAAAGTAGACCATGACCATGTCAGAGAGTCTCCACCACGTTGGGCGTGTGCAATCGGCTTCCCAAATCTTCTCAGCTGCCATTCACGTAGCTTGAATATCCTCCTGCGATTTGCCCCTGCTTTGGGCGCCATTAGCATCATAGCTAACCATAGCTTGCTCCCCCTCTCATGCTACGGAGCCGATTCATGAGAGGTGCAAATTAAGGTACACGTCAGATATGAATACTGATCGCTTTGTTGTACTAGTGCAAGGAGAATCAAGGAGCCGAAACCGACTACGGCGACCAGAACCCATTTATAGCATACACATTGGAACAACTGATCTGCGCCATTCCTTTCTGACTGTCAATAGTGGCCAATAAAATGATGAGGTATCCTTATATACATAAATGTATTGAAGGAAAATAATCTTGGAGACAATATCCGATGTACAGGAAAAGACACAGCTCCACTCTATATGCACCTAGGTGATGTAATCAACCGCTCGGCCCCCGCCTCGCCTAAACCTAGGCGGCTCGGGTGGCGCCCCTCACCGCCGGCAGCGCGAGCTCCCCTCTCCCCTGCTCCCCCTCCCCGCCGCTGCCAGGATCTCCGTGGGCAAGGCTCCGGGGACGGCGGCGGCGGGGCCCCTCTCCTCCGCGCGGTGGCGACAAGCTCCCTGGCAGCGGCGGCGCGAGGGATTCGGCGCGGATCAGCGGCGAGGTGCCACGGATACCGGCGGCGAGCGCATCCCGGTGCCGACGACGGCGGCGGCGCACAGCCTTGCGCGGTGGAGTCGCCCCTGCTGCCATGGACGAGGGCTCTGGGCTTCGCGGCCCATCTTGGTCCGTGCGGGCCTGAGGCTGGAGGCCTTGGCGGCAGGCGGCACCGAGACGCCTGGTGCGTCGGTTGCTTGGCACCATGGCGGTGCCGGCGGCCGGTCAGGCGGCGGCGGGCTGGATTCCCACTGTCCAGTCCTGTCGGCTCGGTTTGAATAAAGGTGGCGGTCCTGGATCCCTCTCACGCGAAGACGAAGATCTAACTAATGCCTGTCTTCATTGATCTGGCCGGAGTGTCGAGTTTCGGAAGGCTCCGCCGACGAATTCCATTGGGCAAATAAGCCTGGAAATTGACGGATCGGGTGGGATTCGGTCGCGCGCATCCATGTTTGTTTTTTGGACGTTTGGTTTCAGAGGAAGCGTTGCGAAGATCTGCAATCGGTTGCCATCATGGACTTGTCTTTTGTTCCATGGTGAAGTCAGAGTGCGGAGAATGGCATGGAAGCCGAGTTCTGAGGACTAGCAATGGTGGTTCGAGTCCTGGTGGGATGAGGGATTGGCTTGGTGATTTGTAACTTGGAGCAGCGGCAATGACAAGAGGGGGCAATAGCACAGGAGAAGTTCAGAGTCTAAACTTTCTGGGTGAATACCCAAGGTCTGGCCTTAATTGGTTGTGCCTGACAATTGCCTTGTTGAAGGCATTGTTGTTGGAGTGTGGACTTTCTTCAGGGTGAAAACCCATGATCTATGATCAGGACGACGACGGCGCTTGTGCACTGTTCCCTTCTTGGAGGCGTCGTTTTTGGAGAATCTGGACTTCTGGTATTGTTTTTGGTGGTGATAGGTCTGCTGCTACAAGGAATAGATCACTGTAGCAGGGCTTTTCTTTTTTGTAATTCTTTTTCTTATTCTGGGCTGTGTGCATCCTTGTGGCCGCTAGGGCAACGCGTTGTTGCAGAGGCTGGGTGTAATTGGTATCTCCGCGATATTAATATATGCTCTTTATCTATAAAAAAATCCGATGTACAAGAGTAGTTGTTCGTGGGCAACACCCCGGATGTGAACCAGAATCAGGTTTCACATGTAGTGCAGCTTCTTTAATTTTCCAAAAGTCAAGCCGTCGGAGGCACATTAGTACCCTTAAGGCATCATTTGGCGCAAGTGTTTCGAAGCGTTTTATGGTGTAATTTCCCGGCCCAGATTGAATACTCGCGAAACCACTACCAGGCCGTTTGGCTGGCCAGTCTTGGCTGGGCTAACCCCAAGAAATCTCATCTAAACACGTAGGGTTGGGGTGTTTTGGAAATGCTCGACCCCCTCGCGTTTTGAGCACGATAGTGTTGGACGCTCGCCGCAACGCCCCAGCCACGTTCGATTTCAACGCCCCAGCCAAACACCATGACTTTCATAAAGGGGATGATTAGGAAGGGGACTGAGAGGAGGGAAGTGAATTTGGTGTCGGAGGTGTTTTCACCAAAACTCTGGGGTATAATACACTACAACACCCCTCGATACACTGCTGCCAAACTAGGCCTAAAGCATCCTCAACCGGAACCCCACTTCCCCCTATATGTCCGGCGGATCCCTACTGTCATAAACGCTAAAAAAATGTCCGGCGGACACCCGGAACAAAAATGCCATCTAACCGGCCCACCATACCTAGCCCAAATTCCTGGTCTATCCGGCACCTCTCATACCCATCTCATATGTGAGATGGATTTGGGTTGGCCGGACTTGTCCTTACATGCCCGCCACATCGAATCAGATAGGCTAGACCCATCCTAAATCTTTTTGAATCGACCCTAACCCTAAACCGTGTCGCTCGTCCTCTATTTTTTCTGGCCCGCGCTGCTCTTTGTATACCTCCGCCGCCGTTCCCGTCCTAAATCCACCGTTGCCCCGAACCTGCGGTTCCGCCTCAAACCCCTCCTCGGACTTCTCCGCCGCCCAGGACATGGTCTCTTCCTCCGTACGCCGCGTCCCAATACGTTTACTCCGTCAGACATATACCTGGCCCGTACCGTGCTTGAGAAATTGTCGGAGTTGTTTTCAGATCATTTTTCTCATTTGTAGGCTTCAGTTCGTCGAAAATAAGCTTGATTATTCGGATTTGATAAGTTCATGTACAAAGAGTTCATCGATGATGAGGATGATTCTAAGATCGGATGACGAATATGCGGACATGATGACGATGAGAATCCTTGAAAATGGAGAAGAAAGAGGATCATGTTCTCAAGTTCACTGGTTCAACAAATGGTAGGATAGTTGTTCCATGTGATAGGATCAATGGCGCAAGGGATCTCTACCGCGACTATTTCAAACTGGATTCGGTAATCCATGTTAAATTTTTTGTCATCACTTTCTAATAAGCTCTAGTTTGTTCTGGCACACAGTGAATGATGTGAAAAGTTTGATCCCTACTTCATGTTGAGGAAATATTATTGCAGACAATTTCATTCTCTCCTATGCGGCAATCACTAGTAGAGAAAAGCTTATAGGTAGACGGTGATTCTGTGGCGCACCCCTAATCGGTGTGCCACAGAAATAATTTCTGTGGCGCATGGTTCTGCATGCGCCACAGACGAAAGTCACAGCTACATGCGCCACAGAAAGTCATATTTCTGTGGCGCATGCAGGCATGCGCCACATAAATATGACTTTCTGTGGCGCATGCGACCACATGCGCCACAGAAAAGCACATTTCTGTGGCGCATGTTGTCGCGTGCGCCACAGAAATTTCCAGATCTCTGATCTGTTTTCTCTTTCCATTTGGTCAAACCCACCACACGCACACACCACACGCAACCGCACCTGACACCCCACGAACACAGCCACACACACCACGCATCCGGCCGGCCCCACCCTCTCTCTCTTCTCTCTCTCAACGCAACGCACCACGCCCACGCCCGCTCCATCCCCTTTCTCCTCACATTTCTCCTCACACCACACCCACCGCCGGCCCCCTCGCCTCTCCTCCACCGTCCGCTCTCCCTCCGCCGCTGCTCCCTCGCCGGCGTACCGCAGAGCCCCGACCACCGCCCGCTCTCCCTGCTGCGCCGCCGCCTCCTCGCCCTCCCCTTCTCCACGCTCCCCTCCCCCGGCCCCGCGCCGCCGCCTCGGGCCCCTCCTTCCTCCGCCCTGCCCTCCGCGCCCTCCTCAACCGCCTCGCCGCCGCCAACCTCGTCGACGACGCCGTCCGCGCCTTCTACTCCACCGCCGCCTCCGTCGCCCTTCCCGCCGGGGACCAAGGCCCACAACTTGCTCCTCCGCGGCTGGGCCAAGGCGCCCGCCTGGGCGCGCCTCCGCGACCACTGGCTCGACATGGACAGCGGGCCCTCGTCCCGCGCAAGCCGCCGGTCCGTCGACGCGTCCGGGTCCAGTGACGCCGACCAAGGTGCTCACCGTCTTAACGCGGCCGGGTCCAATGTTCAAGATACATTCCGATATTTCGATAAACCGGCCGATTTATCGATTCCGGTGTCTGACCAATAAGATAAATCAGACGATAAACCGACCGATATGCCGATAAATCGGCCGATATGCCTCTTATCTTGGGTCGATCGATAAGTTTTCGATAAACGATATCCCCAACATTGCACTTTGCACACACATATGGGTCTACTAAGTTTCATGACTAAAAGAAAAGAAGACGTATGTCCATACATAAAAGACAAGAGCTCGGTGCTCCATGATGGCATTATGTGTGGCCAAATTTCCTTTCCTTTTTACGAAGGAGACACAAACATAGCGTTTGTCCACGAAATTCCACTTGCACACATAGAACATGAACAGTGAAAATAAAGCAAGATACTAGTAGTAAAATGAAAGGCTAAGAAAAAACGCTCCCGGAAAGTGTGACTGTACGCGTTGCCAACGGTCACATTCGCCTTGCCCACCCACGGACAAGCGGGCCCTTCGAAGGTGACGTGGACCGCTCAGGTCATCGCCTCTCCGTGTCGCGTATTTCTCGCCAGAATTTTTGTTTTGTTTCGTAATTTTATTCGCCGATATAAAATAACGAAAGAATCTTTCCGCGAGGTGTATAAAGGCGAAGGCGAGCCGCCGACGCGGAGGCCAGCAAGCAAGCATATCATTCGTTCGGCAGCCTCATTCCCCTCCGACTCCTCGCAGCCGCCAAATCGCAAGGACAGCAAGAACCAAGAAGCAGCTAGACCGAGGCGGCCACACGACGACCACCACCGCCGCCTCCCCTCCTCCTCATCATCGTCATCGTCGTCCTCATCGTTGCCTCCATCCGGCTCCCTCCGTTCCGCCTACCGTCGCAGCAATGGTGAGGAATTAAAAAATTAGTCTTTGTTGGTTGGGATGTCGATTCCCCGTTGGGCGTGTTGCGGTGTCGGTGAGTTGAGTTGCTGAGATCGTTGTGGGTTGGTTGGTGCAGACGAAGAAGCAGCGCAGGGAGGCTGGCGCGAGGCGGCAGCGGCGGCGCCCGTCGCCGCTGCTTCAGGCGCGGGACGAGCGCTCCGTCTCCTGCACCACGTTCAACATCCTCGCGCCGATCTACAAGCGCATGGACTCCGAGGTGAGCCGGATCTTGCCTTTCCCCCGGAATCCGCTCGATTTATCGCGTGTTTGGAGGAGTTGCCCGCCGGCGTTCTGTTGGATCGGTGGACTGACGTTGACGTTGGCATTCGGCGCAGAATTGCAGGGAGAGCCAGAACAGGGCCAACTGGTTTAGCAGGAACGAGAAAATCATCGAACGCCTCCTCGCCGGCCGCTCCTCCATCATCTGCCTCCAGGTGAGGGGGAATCCCCTGTTTCTTGGATGTTTCTCCAATGAATGCACAAGGATGTGGCTCACATGTTGTCTTGGTTTTGTTCCAGGAGGTGTGGTTGGGGAACGATGAGCTAGTCAGCATGTACGAGAAGCGTCTTGGTGATGCCAATTATACGCTCTTCAAGCTCGCCCGCACAAATAATCGTGGAGACGGTGAGTCTTGCTCATTTCAGCTTGGCATTATGATGATGAAATATCCTGTGGTATGGATCAAGTAGGGAGATGTCTGTTGTTCTTGTAAGCCAACTACGGTCTATTTTGCCTGCTCCGTCAAGTGGTTGTTTATTCTGAGATGGACATAGTAAATATCTGAAAACTCCAATCTTTTGCGCCATAGAAAATGCAGAACATAGACTAAAAGTGGAACAAGATGCGTGTGAACAATTGGCGTCCAACTTGGCTACCGACTACCGTGCCTGTCCTTTTCAGTTCATGTCATCATAATTCAGATTGTATCCATGTCTTGCATCGAATGGGTTATCCTTACATTGTGATGCTTGTTTTTCCTTTTCTGTATTTAAAATGATATGTCATATTAATTGTAATCTTTTATGTTCAATGTCTTTGACACTGATGCATCTAATATTTCTCAGTAGCCGTCTGTTTTTATTATTTATTGTTATTGAAAAGAACATAAAAAAATTGTGTTGTTACCTTGTTATAAATACCACCGAGACCTATATGCAAATTTTCTCTGAAACTGCATCTTTCTTGCCCAGGTCTTTTGACGGCTGTACATAAGAACTACTTCCATGTCTTGAACCACCGGGAGCTGCTTTTCAATGATTTTGGAGATCGAGTTGCTCAGCTATTGCATGTTGAGTCAGCCATGCCTTACATGCAAAATCGAAGCAGCAGCTGTGTCCAGCAGCAGAGCCTCATCTTGAACACCCATTTGGTGTTCCCCCATGATCACAGCCTTTCGATAGTTCGGCTGAAGCAGGTATGTGCAAATAATTATCCAGTCCCACAGTTTTTCAGTAGGGTATGCAGCAATTGACCTGCTGTGTCAACGGCAGGTATATAAGATCCTTCAGTATATAGAAGCTTACCAGGAAGAGCATAAACTTGGTCTGATGCCAATTATCCTATGTGGGTGAGTAACTGAGTATGCAGGCTAATTTCTAAATTCTTATATGGATATCAGAGTGAAATGGATATTTACATATGATTAGGGCATTCGTATTGCAGTGATTGGAACGGAAGTAAACGTGGCCAAGTTTACAAATTCCTTTGTTCACAAGGATTTGTTTCATCATACGACACTGCTCATCAGTACAGTGACAGTGAAGAAGATGCACACAAGGTAACGGGACAAATCTCTTTTACTACCAATTCTTGATATTGATGATTGTATTGTACTCTAATTTTTCTCCACCCTTACCTCCTTTTGAGTTTAGTGGGTGAGTCATCGGAATCATAGAGGGAACATCTGTGGAGTTGATTTTATATGGCTTCTGAATCCAGATAAGTGCAGGAAGCCCCTGAAAACTAGCTGGAATGAAGCTGTCTTTGGTATTATCAAGGTAAGCAACATGATCAATGCTGTGTCATTAATAAAAAAAGCATGTTATTGCTAGGACCTAGGAGTAACATAAACTAACAGTTGACCTTGAAGAACATGCTAAACTATTAAGAATGCACGTAGTTCCTTGGACCCTTAACTAAGGTTCAGTTTGCAGTTGCTGTACTATGCTGCACTATGTTTGTTTGTTTTATAATCTGCGGTTGAAACTTAGCCACAAAAATAGGTAAAAGGTCAAACAAACTAAAATAGGCAGATAAACAGGATTATGATAATCCACCGCAATACCAAGCGCAGCCTAACAAGTCTAAAATGTTCACTTTTCAGTATCTTCTTCTCCAAGTTGCATCTCTTTCGGCAGAGAATGCATTTGCACTTCTCAGAGCTGACAGCCCTGATGATCATATCACATATTCAAGTTTCTGCCAGGCACTTTGTCAGGTATTGAAGACACCATATGCGTGCTATGTAAAAGAATTCATTGAGAATGCTGGTGCTAATGTTACAATATTTGCAGTTAGGAATGGTCCATCCTGACCGCGTCAGTTCTGAAGAAATGGAAGATCTATGGAATGAAGCTGACCAGAACGGGGATGGTTTTGTTGACTATGAAGAATTTCAGGTAAATATTGTATTTTTCTTGAGATTCATGTTACACAGAAAGAGCAACTTGGTTAAAAAAACCGAATAAACAATGAGGTCCACAGATTTTAGAACGAAAAATGTTAATTGCCGATTGTTAACTCCCAGGAGCACATGCCATGGTGCTTACCTTGATAATATAATACCAAAGACAGCTTCATTCCAGCTGAAAACACATCTATTGTCCAGGATGGCTCAAAAAATTTAGTGACAGACAGACCTCACATGGCCTGAAAGCTCTATCATACATTCGTACTTGGCAATAAACTGTGATCCTGCTTTGCTTGGACATCTTTCTGTCATGCACTTTAATATTACAGCCAGTATGCTCCTTATCAGAGTAAATTTGTAATGCCAAAGAAAATTGAAATCGTGGTGATTTAAGTTCATGACCATGTCAAACCTAAATACCAACTGGCAACTATTGTCCTATCTAAAACGTTTAAAAATATTTATTTGCTCAAAAGTGTAATTCTTCCACTAAGAAACTCACAGTTAATATTGTTGCTTAAACTCCTGAAGCGGTGTATTTGGAGCCCTAATTGCGACAACCAAGAAGAAGAGGATGATACGGAAATTGACATCACTGACGGAGGCCTTGTTACGTTAGAGCCGAATGATGAAGCCTTTGGCTTCACCGTGAAGGAAGCTGTTCTATTCCCTCCAGAAGTAGAGAAGGGCATGTGGCCTGAGAACTACAGCCTCTCAGATCATGCACCCCTGACTGTGGTGTTCTCGCCTGTAAGAATGCCTTGCTCTCCACGTACTCCTCGGACTCCCTAGCTATCAACCGCCAGTACAGATACAAGCCATGTACAGCCATAGATATACAATGAGTGAGATATAAACCAGATCCAGAGTAGTCACAAGAGGCGACTGACTTGTGTTACTGTTAGCCTACCCTTTGAAGGGGCATGCTGATATCCGCGTAAACAGTTTGTATTCAAACCTGTCTCCACATGTTCATAAATGTAAATTTTGCTCTTTCTTTTTTTGGTGCAAGTTAAACTCAATCACGAGCTCTTCATTTGTAAATTGCAAGACAGTTGACATCTGACAAAATTTTGCTCTCTTTTTAGTGGTGTAAGTTAACCTTTCCTCATTTATTGTTTTATTGAGTCATCATGGTGTGAGTTTTGTCAATGTTGATATATTTTATATCCCTTTTCTTGGATCTATCACATTGCAAATAATTTTGTACTGCTCGTACCCACATGCAAACCCCAGAGAAAGCGGGAAGCAGTGCAAGCTTTAAAACTTTTTTAGTCTTTAAAGCATAGCACATCATGTTGACATTCCATCTATATATGTAATCATCAATATAGACTGGTTGTTCGAAAATCTGGTACAACTAGGTTCAGTTGAGTAGTGGGCACAGCACAAGTACTGTTAGACCAGGCGTAAGGTACAGTTAAGCAACTATAGTAGATACCCAACAATTCTTCCCCAAAAACTATGTATGGAGGATCCCCATACAAAAACCGGGGAAATGTCCTCAGAGTGGAGCTCTCAAAGCTCAACGCCAAGTTGACCTACAAGATCATCGTTTTGTTTGCGAAACCGCTAACCATTTTTTTCCATGATAAGATCCATGGTGTTGACTTTTTCAAGTTTCAGCGCCGTAATGGCTGGTGTTGAGCACTGGCTGAGCAAAAGGGTTTACAATTGGTTAAAGTTTCGGCTAGAGTCATTAATGGCTGAATTTTGTAAACATGATCAATTTTGTGAAGAAACACATATGTTGGTGCTTGCCTAGACTCCCTTGTGTAGGACTTTTGTATAGCCCCAGCTTATTTCTCCCTATCCTCTATCTCTTTGTACGTTCTCCGCCTTTACTACAATGTGATGAGCTACCAATGACGAAGCACCAGTCACGTCACATTTCAGCACGTACCAACGAGTACAGAATCCTTCCCCACGCTGCATACCTGCTGGAGACAAGATCCAACAGAAAAAAACCACAGGCCGTGCTGTCCTGTCTCCATCCATCTGCGCGAATATGTATCCAAAATTAGCAGCTAATTTTGTTGTGTTTTAGCCATGTCAATCAAATCCTTTCACCATCAGGCAGAACTTACTTTTGCTTCAACCTTCTCCAAAGGTTTAGAAATTACCTGCTCCATGTCAAGTCATATATGGTGTGGTTATTGGGTGTATCTTTCAGAGTTTGGATATGTTCTGCGAAGGTGCCCTTGTATTTATTGTTAGATAATAGAAAGTGCCCGTGTCTGAAAAGCAACAGAGACAAATCACCAAATCTACCAACCATGCTATACGTTTGTTGGCAAGACAGACATCATGCCATACTGAAAGTTGAAGTATTCACAGTTTCCATTTGAATATGTGATGGACCAAGTTTTCAGTATTGAACTATTGATCTGAAAGGGGTTATTCTGCAACAGACTTTTACTTGTTAAGTCCACCTAACTCATGTGAAGATTAGGCCTCCTCGTTCTCAGAAAACATATGCTTAGTACATTATAGTACTACCGAGCAGTTCATACTTCATAGTAATAAACTTGGTACACCTACCACGTGTTGCATGTAGGCCTCGGTTTTTCCTTTAAATCCAACTGACCAGTTGCTTCTAATATGGATATCAAAGTACATCCATTTAAGCACCTCCTAAGTACACAAGGGTTAAGTAGATTATATTTGGTTTTGTTGTTGTTTGGAACAACACCCTGTTGGCCTCCCAGCAACAGTGATCTTACAGACATAAAAACAGAGTAAATTCCATAAAACTACCACAATTGTCGGCCAAATCACAGGTCAGTACCTCTTTTGGTGATTTTTTTTTCAAAATCTACCAATTCTGAGGCATGGCGTTACAAATCGCGCAAATTCGCGTCTAAACGATTTTTGGCAGCAGCACTGACCTGTGGAGCCTAGAGAATTTTTTTAAATAATATTTTTTTAAACATAAATTCGGAAAATAGCGCGCGTTTTCGAGAAATTTGGAAACTAGCGCGGCGTCGGCAACGGCCGGGCCGAAAGCAGAGTGTTTCGGCATGGGCGACGCCGAAAGCAGTCCTTCGTCTGGGCCGCTGCCGATAGTGCATGGCGCAGACGGCGTCGGCAGGCGTGGCCCACGCCTTTCGGCCCGAGCGCTGCCGAAAGCAGGGTTTCGGCACAGGCGACGCCGAAACCAGCTGGATAAGCAGGCCGCGCCCGGCTCCTCTTCTTCTTCCTCCGCTCGACTCCTTCTCTCCCTCTGTTCTTTCACTGGTTCGAAAATAGCACCGAATCCTACCCACAAAAAATCCCCACAAGCTCACATATTCAAGAAATTGAGTAGAGAAGGGTTGGGGCATCCCCGATCTATTGATGGGATAGCTGTTTGTGGAGGCGTTTGGGGGTGTGGAGGTGGAGCAATGGTGGTCAACAATGGTGGATATTGGTGGTGCATGCTGTTGTTGGGCAAGGAGAGGCTTGATGCAGTGGTGGTGGTGCTAGATTGAAGCCGGGCAGCGGGAGCTACACACGCGTCAAGGGTAAACCCTAATCCCTAATTTTTTAGGTTAAATGTCAATATAGTTTGTGGGTAGATGTATAATATTTGTTTGCATTAGAGTAGATATATTTCGTCGGTTAGATATATCATATATTTTTATTAGGATTAATATTAGCAGTGTAGATATATTTTGTCGGTTAGATATATTGTATATTTTGATTCGAATTAATATTAGTGGTGGTTGTAATTTTTAGATATATCCGGTGTGTAGTATTTGACGATGGAATTTTGTCTAGGTAATGGAAGTGGTACATATTGTAGTGCACTACGGTGCCGGTACAGTCCGTGCAACTGAGTCAGGGGTTGATCTTCATGAATTTGATAATTTGGAGATTCAGTTGACAAAGCCAGAGAAAGTGGAAATTAGCGCTGTCCAGTGCTATTTGACGGTGAATTTTGGTTACGATCCTAATTTCTGGACGGTTAGGATTCATTCGCTATGGACCAAATCCCGGACAAATATTTACTGGGAGTTGTTGCCGCTTGACCGGACGAAACAGTGGGTTTCTTGGCTATCGTCATGCAAACGCCGAGGCACAAAACCAGAAGTCTACAGTCGTTTGTTTTGAAGGGGAGAGTAGTGAAGCAACTAGTTCGCATACTCCCAAATTCATGTGCATTATGAACCATCACCGACAGCAGGGAATGGTCAAACTCATGTTGAGTACCATGAACCATCGCTGTCAGAAATTCCTGTTCATTACGAACCAGCATTGTCAGCAGGACCTACCCAAATTGGGGAGGCTGATGCGGATGAGCACACAGGAACAGTGCAGACGCGATGTTGGATGAAGACAAGGATGGCGTCGCCGAAGATCTTAATTCTGATGAAGGAGATTCTGATGATTCAGACGAAAATGATGGGGAAGATGTACCTATTCCTGGTTATTGGAACCAGGACAAGTCAAATGTCATGACTGTGCATGATGGTCATGAATCGTCCTGGGAGTACACATGAATAACATTGAAATTGGGGCTCAGTACAGCACGAAGCAGCAGCTAAGAGAAGCCGTGATTCAGTGGGCATTGTCCACACAGAGGGTTTTCCGCACTGACGTATCAAATAAGCAATATTTGACAGTTAGCTGTACTGACATTGGTTGTCCTGCACGGGTGCATGGTCACTTACCGAAGTATCAGGTTGTGTGGGTGGTGACAGACGTCGTGCCACACACTTGTGAAATTGATTGTCAACTCAAAGATCACCCAAACCTAACGTCAACTCTCATTGCACGTCTTTTGTTCAGTGAGATAGTGGACAAGAAAGACATGGTAGCGAAGCACATCATAAGAACAGTCAAGGCAAGATGGAAAACCAACATTAAGTATGGGAAGGCCTGGAGAGCTAAGCAGAGGGCTCTAGAGAGAGGTTTGGGAGTTTTTATGACTCTTATGATAATGTTATCCGTCTTGTTAGCACATTGAAGGAGAGGAATCCTGGCACATATGCTGTAGTCCAATTACAAAAAAAGGAGGAGATTCCTGAATATGATGTGTTTGGCCGATTGTTCTTCTCATTCGCCATATGCATCGAAGCTTTTACCTATTGCGTCCAGTGTTATGCGTGGATGGCACATTTCTCACAGGCTACGGGTACTACAACCGTACATAGCAGAATGGGCAATGCGACGACTAATGTATGGCCCACGGATGAGCCATTTCAGTGGATGATTTTAACGCATATCTGCGGACGTATAGACAGTCCACTCGAGTTCGCTTAGTCCACACGTCCCAGCCTGATCAGCTGCCACCTCCTACTGTTACAGACATGTACCCACTTCAGGCTATTGGGGGAAGCAGAATCTACGCGGTACGTATCTTACTTATATTGGTAAATGCATGTCTCAATAATCAACCATAACATTTTGTTTTTCTATTACAGGCAGAGTTGATAGAAACATTCGGAGCGACGTTGCTGCCTTTGCCCCACAGCCGCAACACGTATCTTGGTTCAAGCGTCTGGAGGATAAACTACGTCATGTCTACTCTGTTCTTACTTGTGCTGGCGGTGCTGACGTTGCTCCACACGGTCCAGCCCGCGCCCCACGCGCCACTCGTCAGCAACTCAGGATGCACAGGTATCACCCTCCCGTCACTCTGTTGGTCGACAGGACCCCCGGCCACGTCTTACACGAGCACAGACTCCTCGCCCACAACCTACACGAGTCTGGTAGTTCGTCGCAGCAGCCAGATCCGTCTCAGCCACTGATGTACCAGCCGCCAGATGCATCTCAGCCTGGTAGTTCGACATGGCAGGCGCCACCTATGTACCAGCAGCCTATGTACCAGCAGCCACCTATGCACCATCTTGGGATGCCAACGTCTGGTTACGGGATACAGCCACCTCCACATATGATGTGGAACCCGTCTCCTGTGCCGATGACTCAGTTTCAGAGCCACCTCGGTACGTAGTTTTTAATACTCATACAAATTTACCTTATTCACCCACACATAATACTGACGTAACTTCTACAGGTGGGGGTGGCTCCTCCTCACACATGGATCCGGAGACGAGACATTGTACCATACTCCACCGCCGCCCGATACGCAGGAGACGCAGGAGGATGAGCCGTTGCGAGGCCGAGGGATGCGTGACCACCGCGCTCCAGCACGCTTGTCACCTACCGGGCCTCGACCGCGGAGGCAGCCGCGCACTCGTGCTCACAGAGATGACTGATACTACTATCTATGTATGAGACATGTTTCCATTCACGGGACCTTATTTATATGTATGAGACATCTACGTATCGTTCTATGTAATACTATGTATGACACATATTTCTATCTACCTACATTTGGTTCAGACATTAATTTAGATTAATAATATATAGATCTTGTCTGTTACAACGGGAAATTAAGATACATCGGCATTCTGAAATTAACTACTAATACTGAAATTAAATACTACACCTAACTACATGAAGTCATCTACCGTCGACGCAGCCTCCAGCATCAGTCTTGCTCTTCGACGATGCAGCACTCTTGCTCTTGGAGGATGAAGCAGTCTTGCTCCTTGAAGACGGTGCAACACTCTTACCCTTCGCCGATACATCACTCTTACCTTTCGACGATAATGCGCCACTCGGCATGAAGATATCGTCTTCGTCCTCGCTCTCATCTATCCACATACGTGGATTTTTTGCAAACCACATACGGTCTGCTTCATTCCTAAATTTTCCACTAACAACTTTCTTGTCGTACCTATCAAGCAACCTGAGAAGTTCTTGCCGTATTTCCTGGCGGTACCTGTTTGGCCAGCTATGTTGTCGTAATGCCGCTCCAACGTCAGTGAGAAGACTGACACTACTGATGAGCTCCTCCCATGGAACTTCCTTACCGTCTACCCTCAACTCGACCGCACACAACAAGAGACGCTCGGACATATGTCTTACCCAACTACGATCCGACGGCCAACCTGGGGTAGGAATCGACATTTTCTAGTGTGTACACTAGACTGCTTAGGGAGCTCAGTGAGGAGGGGATTTTATAGGAAGGGAAGGGAAGAAATGGCGGGAAACGGTGGCGGGAGAAAAGGGCACGCGAGAGCACCGGTGGCGGGAAAATAATGGCGGAGTAGCGGTGGCGGGAAAATAATGGCGGGAGTAGCGGTGGCGGGAAAATAATGGCAAGAGTAGCGGTGGCGGGAAATATGAGCGGGAATATATGGGCCAACACTCGGAAAAAAAGTGTAAAATGACACTTTCGGCACGGCCAGAGCCAAAACATGCCTGTCGGCCCCGCCGTTACGCGAAAGCCTGAATCACATGCAGATAAGCAGTGTTTCGGCGTTGGTCGTGCCGAAAGCTGGTTTCGGCCCCGTCGATGCCGAAACCCCCTGCTTTCGGCCCGGCCGTTGCCAATGCCGCGCTAGTTTTCAAATTTATCGAAAACGCGCGCTATTTTCCGAATTGAAGTTTTAAAAATATTATTTAAAAAACAAATTCTGGAGCCTATCTGTAAGATCCTAGTTGGCTGCACATGTGGAAAAAGAGCCGACATAGACATGGGTCCACCTGTCAGACCTATTTTCTTTTTTTCCCTCTTCGTCTTCCTCTTCTCGGCTCCTTCCTGCCCCGCCCATTCTTCCTCGCATCTCTGGCCGTGCATCGGCTCGCTCGACCGCTCGCTTCCCTGTGCACCTGCACGCACGCTCGCTCGCTGGCCTGCCCGCTCGTCGGACGTGGGGCCCACCTTCGCCTGCCCTTCCTTGTTCCTCTCGCCCTAGCCGCCGCCGGCGACGGAGAAGGAGATGGGCTCCTCTTTGGCGTTGCCGAGAAATTTGGAGGAGCCGGAGCAGAAGGGTGTTGGTTGTCCTTTCCTCGGTCGGACTTGCTCTGGTGGAGGAGATCCTTGATGAAGCCCCAGCGGCGAGAGCCCCTTGAGGAAGAAGAGGACGCGGATGAACAGTGGACGAGGACGACGAGGAGCGAGAAGCGGGGGGCGTGGCCGTTGGCTCGACAGACTCGGACTCAATCACTGGAGCGGGAGAAGGCCACCTCCAATGGGCGCGTGACGGTGAGAGCGAGCGAGCCTTCCGGTGCACGGAACGGCTCCGGAAGCGGCCACACTCGCCTGCTGGTATGGCTCCCCGGGGAGCTGAAGAAGCACGCTCCGTGGTTGTGGCCGGAGAAGGGGTCGCAGGTGGGACTGAGAACGGTGCGCTGACGAAAGGCGTGGAGCACCTGTTGTCGCCGCCGCCGGAGAGTGGGTCGTTGCACGGGAGGCTCCATGGTCGGCGTCTGGCGCGGATGGATCTGACCAAAGGCGGAAGATCTGTGCCGCAGGGGGGGGGGGGGGGGTATCGCCGGGGACGGATCTGGACGCAGGGGAGGCTGCATGCCGTGTGAGGTTTCAGTTTCACCCCTTACCGGCTGTGTTGGAAATGGACGGATCTAGCCGAAGGAGGAAGAAGCAGAGGGAGGGGAAACAATGGGGGCTGACAGGTGGGCCCCACATCCATGTCAGCTCTTTTTCCACGTGTGCTGCCAACTAGGATCTTACAGATAGGCTCCACCAGTCAGTATTGCTGTCAAAAAACGTTTAGACGCGAATTTGTACGATTTGTAACACCATGCCTCAGAATTGGCAGATTTTTGAAAAAATCACCAAAAGAGGTACTGACCTGTGATTTGGCCGACAATTGTGGTAGTTTTATGTAATTTACTCCGTAAAAACACTAGACACTTAAGATACAACTGACCTGGCCGACTTGGACTGGTGCCTGCCACCAACATCCGGATGCTCATGATTTCCCTGTAGAGAGTTCCATTAAATTGGGACTCTCATAGACACCCGGATGCTCTGGACTATAAATGATAAAAAATCCAACACCAAACGAGGATTTACAAACGGATGGATCTAACAGACTAACTCCATGCGGCTTATTTCCATCATCACACTTCCAAATATGGTGGAATACTACTATCATAAAGATCTGTACTTTGTACGAGTCATGCATGATCAATAATGTGTGCAGCAGTGATCGAGAAAAAGGTACAACAATGCTGACGCGGTGGCTACCAAATCCCTCAACAAACTATAACTACCGGCCGGTTAAAGCTAAGCAAGTGACCACCTCACCAACTAATCTCTTACACACGAAGTCAAAACGTCCATCGCAACTACCTTGATTGCGAAACATTTGGATTAGTGACCAATACAGCCCTCCTCTCGATTTAGTATAGTACTAAGCAAATTGGACGATGACATGGGGCGCACAATAGTATTTTGGATTTTTGGGCGAAAAACAGTGGTAACCAAAAAACAGTCCCTTAACTAAAAAAAAGGCTTGTCAAATCGTCAGATTTCGACCATTTTACGTTACTTTTGGGAAAAGTGATGACGTACCACGGCATTCATCAGGGAAATTTGAAGAGCCGGTGACTGACAAGTGACAAGTGACAACACACACAACCCTTTTGGGTTGAGGTTTCTCTTCTTAGGAAGCCATCAAGAACTGATTTTGTCTTGAGCTGGAGTTTGGCCGATTCCTCCGCGAGTTGCTCTGGCGTACCTCCATCCTCGCGGAGCTGCCAAGTCATCGCGTGTCTATCTCCTCTTGTCTCCATCAAATGCTTGTACACATAGCAAAATACAAGGGGCAAAAATGTCAATCCACCTGGAGGGGCCCATCTGTTAAACCATCCCCATCTGCAAGCAACACGGGCACCACACCAACATCTATGAGGCAGATCATGGTACGGGGGGATCAATAAGGTGAGTGAGCAGGAGGAAAGAGAAGCCATCATTAGCCACCAGATGCAGCATGCACACTGTTGTTAGCAGCAGCAGGAGAAGCTGCAAGTCGAGAAAGAGGAGGAGAAGGCGAAGAAAGACAACATCACCATTGTCGTATCATCTGGATTGATCGATCGATCGAGTGGCCGGCCATGTCATACGATGGAATGCTCTCTGTTCTTGGAGCTGGAGTCATGCCCGGCAAGGCGGCGGCGTCGAGCGTTTTTAGGGGTCAGGGCAGCAACATCACGAGGCAGATCCTCAAGTGCACGAGGTGGCAGCTCGAGGAGACCACCGACTCATCACCTGCCCCTACCACTACTACTGCGACAGCTCCTATCCTGGCGACTACTCCACCGCCGTAGGCGTCGCCGTTGCCGTCTTCGCCGCCTACTGCCTTCTCTCCGCTGCGGCCTTCACAGTGGCAGAGATCGGCAGCTGCACGAGGGCGGCCGGTGGCGTCGGGAGGATCAAGAGGAAGTACCTGGTGCCGTCGGGGCCCTTCTTGCTGCCGCTGGTGCTGCTGGTCCTCTCCAAGGGGCAGCGGATCAACGCCGTCTTCCCCCTCGCGCGGCTTGGTCCGGCATTGCTGCTCACGCTGCAGGCATCGGCGCTGGCGTTCCGGAACGAGGCCGACGGCGACGTGCGGTACGCGGTGCTCGAGGCGTCCACCGTATCCGGGATCCTGCACGCGAGCCTCTACCTCGACGCCGTCGTTCTGCCCTACTACACGGGACGGACGCGCTCCGATGGTCGCGGTTCTCCGGAGAGTGCGCCACCTGCCTCTGTCGGATGGAGCCCCTCGTGGTCGGCGGCCGGACGGTGCTTTACCGGGGCCTCTCCAAGACGGCGCTGGCCATCATCTTCGCGCTCTGCTCCAGGATGGTGTGCCGGATCTACGGCGAGGAGCGGCTGAGCGCGTGGACGCGGTCGGCGCTGGAGATCGCGAGCTGGGTGTTCGTGTCCGGCGATGCCGTGTATCTTGCCGGTTGGGCGCTTGCCGAGGGTGCCGCGGCGAGCGTCACAGTGTACGCGCTCGTCGCCGCGCTGGTGTTCTTGTGTGTGTTTGGGAAGGTGTACAGATTCTTGGCGTGGGTGGAGAACAGGCAGGTGCAGCGGAAACCAAGCCTTAGCTGCCACAATGTGGTTTGATGGATCATTTCCTCTCTTTTTTTCTTTTCCCTTTTGGTTTTGGAGGAAACTGTAAAGCATAAAAAACAACTAATTCGGGGTTTTGTGTGTATAGAGGGAAAATTGCAGAGCATTATAACCAAGTAATTCAGGTTTTGTGTGTACAGAAACTGCAAAGAAATTGTAAAGCATATGATCCGCATAATAACTGTGGTAGTGTTTTCATTCGCAAAAGAAAAAAACTGTAGTAGTGAAGCTTCAGCGTTATTTAATTTTAAACTTCATCAATTTTTTGTAAGTTGTAAAAATTTAAGTTCCACGTACAAAACCGTTGTAAACCAAGTGCCAACTGTTACAGTGTCGTTGTGGCGGTGACGTTGTACTAAAAAATTACTCCCTCCGTTTCACAATTACATTGCGTTCTAGATTTAGTCAAAGTCAAACTTTGTAAAATTTGACCAAATATATAGGAAAAAATATCAATATTTACCATATAAGTTTAATAACATTTAAAATATTATAAAATAAAATATAAAATATATAGATTCAAAAGAAAATTTCCATGAAACTCACTTTGGGGTATCTACTATTAAATAATGAAGTATATTAAAAATGATAAAGAGGTATATATGATTCATCTATGTGGTATATTGAACGTGAGAGTACATACGCCTAAGAGTACAGAACCATTTTACATAAAATGTATTTATATATTATGTATACTTAATATCATAGATGTTAATATTTTTTTAATATAATTGGTCAAACATAAAAAAGTTTGATTTTGAAAAAACCCAAAACGCAAAGTAAATAAAAGCAGAGAGAGTATTGGAACTTCAATCGTCGGTCTGCTTTAGCCTTACACATGCGACCCTAGTTTTTTTTGTCTTCGAACAAAAAAAAAGTATATCTAGCAAAAAGAGCCAAGTTGCTGGTCGAGCACCTTTTCGAGCTTTAAGCTTTGTGAAAAACCTATATCAAGGTATGATCAATAGCTTATTAAAAAGTTGTGGACTAGGCTAGAATTCATCACCACTCTACTACTCTGATTTTTCTTTCCTTGTACTAAAAGATAAACAAATATCTTCATGCCAATGTTAAGGATACGTTGTCAGCATTGGTAGATGAGATTTGGACAAACTAACAATAACAATGTGGGTAGCTAGTTCTCCCGTGACGCAATGACCTACCTGATGGCTGCTTCTCCATTCTTATTCAGAAGCAATTCCCTCGTTTTTTTGTTGTGAGCAATTCCTTGTGACTGGTGCGTTTTTCATTGTGTCTTCTGTTTATACTAGACTAGATCCTCCTTGCGCTACCGTGACGTGGCGGTTAGGCAGAATGGTGGATGATGTGGTTAAGATTGTGCGTAGATAAGATAGGGGCCGGGGAAAACGTACGAAGCGGTACATATGAGGTAGAGCTCCAGGCGAGTACGAGGCGATTAGGTCAGCCTCTCGTCAGCGGCGCCGCTGATCTCCCCTGCCACTGTGGCCTTCGGGCCATGAAGGCGCGGTGGATCTCGGTCCTCGTCGATGGGAGGGCTCTGTTTTCTGGGATTTTGTCAAGGTTTGTTGGGGCGCCGTTCTGATGGCGGCGGCGGCGGCGTCTCTTTCAATAAGGTCTCCCTGGTTTCAACCCCATCTCGGCGGTGACGTCGAGAAGCTTGTGGGAGTGGTGTGTTTCTCAAGGGCTTTTTCTGGCGGTGACGATCTCCGGATGGTTGTGGAGCTTCATCGGCGCTTCATCCTTCTTCTTCAGCACCGGGACGGATGTGGTCTTCTTGACCCGTTCGGCGACTTCCCGTCCGCAACCAACAACGTCAGGCCGACTCAGGGAGGAGCGGCAGCGGCGGCGCGCCGTCGACACGGTCTAGAGGTTGAAGACGAAGGGCATCTCAAGGATCTCGTTGTAATTTTCGTTTTTATTGAGATGTTTTGTATGGTTCGATGTTTCTTTTAATTCCAGGGTCCTTTTCGCAAAAAAAGATTGTGCGTAGATAAGACATAAGATCGAGGGACGATTAACAGACACATGAAGCTGATTAACGGGATTAAGTCTTAGATAATAATTGCTGATTTATGTTTATCGGACGGCGAAGACCAACATACGACCGACGAGAGCATCGCATCGGCTCATCCTGGCGCAATACCCTTCACATAGTTCAAGCGGGAGCTTGTGGGAAAGTCGTAGGCACCATACTAGTCAGTTCGTCCTGCCACACCCACAAAACTTATCCATCGCCCACATCACCAACACGTCTGGACAAGCGTTAACAAAGTGGGGGATGGCTTCGTGCATGCTCGTTTTGGGTTGCCATTCATGTCATCTATCTGCGAATCATCTGGGCATGTGTTAATGTAGGACGGATACGTACGGTTTGGGAGAAGCCTCGCACACGTATAACGTGGGGTTCCGGTGTTTATATAAGGGCTCAAGGCCAAGAGTTAGGTTACAATACAATTAGGTTACAATCAGTACTATACCTAATATATACCCTAACACCCCCGCAGTCACAGCGGGAGGTTCTCGACGCAGAGACTGGACCGAAAATCAAGAAAGAGCTGAGTCGGCAGTCCCTTAGTCATAACATCAGCAAACTGAAGAGCGGAGGGGACATGTAGAACACGAGCTTCACCAAGAGACATCTTCTCTCGAACAAAGTGGATGTCAATCTCAATGTGCTTAGTGGGACGATGTTGGACCGGATTGGATGACATGTAGATGGCAGAAACGTTGTCACAGTAGACAAGCGTGGCAGAGTTGAGAGGGCGATGAAGTTCCTGCAATAGTTGTCGAAGCCAACAACATTCAGCAACAGCATGGGCAACGGCACGGTACTCTGCTTCGACACTAGATCGGGAGACGGTGGTTTGTCTCTTGGAGGACCAGGATATCAAACTGTCACCGTAGTAAATATAGTAGCCGCACGTAGAGCGACGAGTGTCTGGACAGCCAGCCCAGTCAGCATCAGAATATGTGGCGAGTCCAATGGAGGGTGAAGCATGAAGCTGAAGACCAAGATCCAGTGTACCACGAACATAGCGGAGAACTCGCTTCATCATAGCGAGATGAGGCTGTCGAGGAGCATGCATATGAAGACAAATCTGCTGAACCGCGTAGGAAATATCCGGACGCGTCAATGTGAGGTACTGAAGTGCACCAGCAATACTCCTGTAGTCTGTAGCATCGGATATGAGGTTACCATCAAAGTCAGAGAGCTTGGCGTGGGTATCAACGGTGTCAAGGTGGGGTGACACTCGGCCATGCCAGCCCGCTGTAGTAGCTCCACAGCATACTGACGCTGAGAGAGAAAAAGACTGTCGGAGGATCTGGTCACAGCAATGCCCAGGAAGAAGTGAAGATTGCCTAGATCAGTCATAGCAAACTCACTGTGTAGTCTGTCGAGAACACTAGTACAGAGCGACACATCGGATACCCCTCTATGGCAACGGCAAGAGTTAGGCGACGGAAGAATGAGTTCCGGCGCGCTTCCGCGAGTGCGCGCGCGCTAGTCGGTCGATGGGCCCGACACAATGGTAACGGAGGCGGAAAACAGCTCCGTTGCTCATATATGGGCAACGGAGGAAATAATATCTCCGTTGCTTATATGACCACATCAGAAACGTAGATCGGTCTATCTTCGTTTCCCATGTGAAGGCCCATTAAGCGGTGCCGGTATTAATATCTCCCACTCCAGTGTATCTCACTCTCATTCTCACTCTCCCCAGTTCCTAACCCTAGACGCACACGCTCTCCTCCTACTTCACCCATCGATGGCGAACCCCTCCGGCGCTGATGGAAGTCAGGATGGAGCATCTTCCTCCTCCCACCCTCCGAGGCGCAGCCCGGATCTCCCCTACAACTGGGGCGAGATCCCCGGCGACCGCGGTCGCCAGTTCATTCGGAGCCGTCAAATCCTATCCGGATCCACGGCGGCGGCGGCCACCGACGCCCGGATCTCGTCCTCCTCGGACGATGAGGACGAGGATCTGGAGGTCGGTCTCCTCCTCTCTCGCGGCGCCTTTGAGCGCGAGCGCGCCGACGGTGTCATTCGGGCGTCTGCGATGCAAAGAGCTATCCGCATCTCGGCCGCCGAGCACGCGATAGAAGCCGCCAAGGAGGTGTTGTTCCAGACGCAGCACCGGGCGGCCATAGACCGCTCTCTTCTCCCTGGCCAGGGCCCTGGGCCAGATGCGGCGGCGGCAGCGGTGGCGGCAGCGGAGGAGGAGGATGAGGAGGACGAGGAGGACGCTCCGGTGTTCGAGTAGGATGTGGTCTCCTCTGACGTCTCCTCTGGCAGTGGCTCCGGCGCCGACGCCTGGGACGCAATCCGCGACGGAAAGCGACCCGCCTCGTCTAAGCTAAATGACCGCTCTTTTTACTATGTATTTTCTCTGTTAGAATATTTATTTAGCTCCGTTTGCTCTGTTTTGTAGCTCTTTTTAGCTATGTATTTGCTCTGTTGGCTACTTAATTATTTAGATCGGTTTGCTCTGTTAGTTAGCTCTGTTCAGCTATGTATTTGCTCTGTTAGATTATTTATTTAGCTTGGTTTGCTCTGTTTTGTAGCTCTGTTTAGCTATGTATTTGCTCTGTTAGCTACTTAATTCTTTAGGTCGGTTTGCTCTGTTAGTTAGCTCTGTTCAGCTATGTATTTGCTCTGTTAGAGTATTTATTTAGCTCCGTTTAACTCTGTTTTGTAGCTCTGTTTAGTTATGTATTTGCTCTGTTAGCTACTTAATTATTTAGGTCGGTTTGCTCTGTTAGTTAGCTCTGTTCAGCTATGTATTTGCTCTGTTAGAGTATTTATTTAGCTCCGTTTAACTGTTTTGTAGCTCTGTTTAGCTATGTATTTGCTCTGTTAGCTACTTAATTATTTAGGTCGGTTTGCTCTATTAGTTAGCTCTGTTCAGCTATGTATTTGCTCTGTTAGAGTATTTATTTAGCTCCGTTTGCTCTGTTTTGTAGCTCAGTTTAGCTATGTATTTGCTCTATTAGCTACTTAATTATTTCTATCGGTTTGCTCTGTTAGTTAGCTCTGTTTAGCTATGTATTTGCTATGTTAGCTACTTATTTAGCTCGGTTTGCTCTATTAGTTAGCTATGTTCAGCTATGTATTTGCTATGTTAGCTACTTATTTAGCTCTGTTTGCTCTGTTAGCTGCTTATCCCACTACATTTTTCTTTGTTTACTGCTTATTGGCTCTGTTTATTAGCTTTGTTTGCTGTTTTTAACAAAGAATATTCGTTGTGTCAAGGGCTTGGTGGATACTTGGTGACGATGCTGCTGCCGTGAAGACCTAGGAGCGGGGCTCCATACACGGTGCCGTCACCAGGAGCAGTACATTTTGGGCAGCAGGATGAAGACAGTAGATGTTCATCTGGCGGCCGTGAAGACATAGGAGCAGAGCTCCAGCCACGCGCACTGATGAACTTTTGTAAAGCAGGGCGTACAGGAATACGGTGACGACCGGGCGGCCGTCTAGTCGCATGGAGCGGGGCTCCATCGACGGCACAGCCCGTCACCGTGTTTTTTTTGTTTTCCTGTAACCCTTATTAGAAATAGTGATTTCAAAAACTCCGTGTCTAATGTGAAACGTATCAGTGACGATCAAATATAACAACCGTTGCCCATGTTAGGGGCAACGGTTTATCACCTCCGTTGCCATTGAGCTCTTCACATCAGTGACAGGGTCGGGGACACGGACCCTTTCTCCGTTGCCGATGGGGTTTTTGGCCCGTTTTCGATGTGTCGTTCTGTACTAGTGGAAGACGCTCCAAGAGACCAGTAGAGGATGCAGTAACGATGATATCATCAACGTATAGGAGCAGATAGGCTGTGTCAGACCCAGACCGCAAAACAAACAATGATGTGTTTGTCCGAGAGGCAACAAATCCTAGAGTAGCAAGGTGAGCAGCAAACCGTTGGTACCAGGCACTCGGAGCTTGCTTCAAACCATATAGAGACTTGTGTAGCTGACAGACATAATCAGGGCGAGATGCATGAACGAATCCAGGGGGCTGCTGACAGCAGACAACCTCATCAAGAAAGCCATTGAGAAAGGCATTCTTGACATCCAGTTGGCGGATAGGCCAGGAGCTGGAGATGGCGATGTGTAGCACCACACGAATCATAGCGGGCTTGACAACAGGACTAAAAGTCTCATCGTAGTCGATGCCAGGACGCTGCGAGAAACCACGAACAACCCACCGTGCCTTGTAGCGAGAGAGTGTCCCATCCGAGTGAAATTTGTGACGAAAGATCCACTTCCCGGTCAAAACATTAGCCTGCGGTGGTCGAGGAACAAGAGACCATGTGTTGTTCTCGACAAGAGCCTGGTGTTCATCCGCCATAGCATGACGCCAGTAAGGACTCTGCATGGCCTGGCGAAATGTCGAGGGACCGGAGCAGCAGCATTGTCCACGGCCAAGAGAGTCAGCTGATCGACAGGGCGAACACGACGGCCGTACCGCGTGATCGTGGGAGCAGGTGCAGCGGAGGACGACATAGAAGAACGCGAGCGAGTCGATGTAGAATGCCCGGTTGCGCGTGTCCATGGTGGCGCGGAAGGAGCGGCTGCCGAGGCAATAGCAGGTGCCGCGGCAGGGAAACGGGCGTCTGATGACCCACAAGTATAGGGGATCGCAACAGTCTTCGAGGGAAGTAAAACCCAAATTTATTGATTCGACACAAGGGGAGCCAAAGAATATTTATAAGCCTTGACAGATGATTTGTCAGTTCAGCTGCACCTGGAAGTAGACTTGCTCGACACAGTTTATCAGTAGCAACAGTTTTATGACAGTAGCAGTAGTGAAATAATAGCAGCAGTAAAATAAAGACAGCAGTAATAATTGCAGTAGACAGCAGGATTAAAATACTGTAGGCATAGGGATGGATGAACGGGCGCTGCATGGATGAGATAATTCATGAAATAGTCATACATAGGGCAATTGCAGATAAATAATAATAAGGTATCCAAGTAATAATCAATCATAAGCATGTGTTCCGTATTTAGTCGTACGTGCTCGCAATGAGAAACTTGCACAACATCTTTTGTCCTACCAGCCCGTTTGCAGCGGGGCCTCAAGGGAAACTACTGGTAATTAAGGTGCTCCTTTTAATAAAGCACCGGAGCAAAGCATTAACACTCCGTGAACACATGTGATCCTCACGTCGCAACCATCCCCTCCGGTTATCCCAATTTCTGTCACTTTGGGGCCTCGGGTTCCGGACAGTGACGTGTGTATACAACTTATAGATATGATCCAAAACAATAATTATTCTCATGATTCAATAACATGTTCAGATCTGAGATCATGGCACTCGGGCCCTAAGTGACAAGCATTAAGCATAATAAGTTGCAACAATGACATAAAGTACTACCGATGGATACTAGGCACCAAGCCCTAACAAATCTCACAACTATTACATGAATGATCTCATCCAATCCCTACCATCCCCTCAGCCTACAGCGGGGAATTACTCACACATGGATGGGGGAGTCATGGATGGTCGATGGAGAGGTGGCGGTGATGATGATGGCGATGATCTCCTCCAATTCCCCGTCCCGGCAGGGTGCCAGAACGGAGTTTCTGATCCCCGAAATAGGGTTTTCGATGGCGGCGGAGCTCTGGAAGGTTTCTGGAAAAAGCGTCGATCCCCCGAAGTTTTTAGGTCAGAGGCTTTAGTAGTCCAAAGGGGAGCGCTGGGGGCCACACAGGGGGCCACACCACCCCTGGGCGCGGCAAGGGCCAACCGCGCCCTGGGTGCGTGTGGGCCCCTGTGCCCCTCTTCTTCTCTCTGGCTCCGTGGGTCTTCTGGAAAAATAGATTTATGGAATTTTTCTGGAATTTTCTGAAACTTTGACTTTCTGCACAAAAACGAGACACCAAGGCAATTCTGCTGAAAACAGCGTTAGTCCGTGTTAGTTGCATTCAAATCACACAAATTAGAGGAAAAAAATAGCAAAAGTGTTCGGAAAAGTAGATACGTTTTGGACGTATCAACTCCCCCCAAGCTTAGCTTATTGCTTGTCCTCAAGCAATTCAGTTAACAACTGAGTGCGATAAAAGAAACTTTTACGAACACATTTGCTTCATATGATGTATACATGCCTACTATATGATCAATTACTTAGACAATTCATAATAGGAACCATGCAAATAATGACACCTAGTAGTTATGCAAATCATGAAAAGATACCAAAGTACTAAGAATGAATAACATAGCATACATCTATCCACAAGAATTGCAATGTTCGTAAAAAGATATGACAAAGTGGTATCTCGCTTGCCTTTGTTTGAAGGGCAAAACATAAATGCCAAGGCACCTCTGAAGTTCAAGTGAAGACTAGATATAAAAATCAAAGATAAGAGTATCATAGTTATACCTCAATTAATCGTATCCTGGGACAAGCACATTACACTAAGAACGACAGTTATGCTCTCGAAGAGGTGCTCAAAGAAAGGATGGTGACTCAACATAAAAATAAAAGATTGGCCCTTCGCAGAGGGAAGCAGGGATTAACACGTGCTAGAGCTTTTTATTTTAAAAACAGAGGTAAAAATGTTTTGAGAGGTGTTTGTTAATTGTCAACGAATGGTAGCGGGTGAGAACAGTATTCTACCTGTCAAACGGACTTTTAAGAGCGGCTCCCATGAAGGACGTTATTTCTACCAGCAAGGCAGATCATCCCTCTTTCTCTTTGGTTTACACACATTCAGGTATTTCACTGTTTGTCATTGCTTACTGATGAATCAGGGCAAAAGTGTGAAGAGAATTAATTGGTTAAAGTTGTAATTAATTGGGACTGGGCACCCCGTTGCCAGCTCTTTTTGCAAAATTATTGGATAAGCGGATGTATATGCCGCTAGTCCAGGTGTAAAAGTCCATTTGACAAATAGAATAAAGAATAACCACACTAATTCCTCATGAGCTAGTAAACATTGACACAAAAAGGGAAATATTTTGAAGTTTTAAAGGTAGCACATGCAAATTTACTTGGAATGGCTTGAAATACCATGCATAGGAATTTTTGGTGGACTCTTTGGGATAACTTGGTTTAAAGGATTTGGATGCACGAGCAGCATTCCCGCTCAGTACAAGTGAAGGCTAGCAATAGACTGGGAAGCGACAACCACGAGAGCGATAACGGTCATAATCATGCTTGCGACAAAATAAAATTAACGGAGGCATAAAGATGATACTAAAACTCTGAGGCAAAATAGATCATCAAGGCTTAATTGACTTTATTTTTCAGTCATAACATGTGTGAGCATGTGCCAAGTCGAATCAAGTGAATTATTCAGAGGAGGATACCAGCCTGCCATACCGTTTTACGAATAGAACAATGCATGTAAATATCTATATGACATGTTATTACTATTAGCAATTTGGTACTGGTCATAAGAAGACATGAACTACTAAGCAATCATTAAATAACATAACCACTACCATGATAGCTAAGCATGTTCACATGAGTAGGTATATTTACAAAAATGAAAAACAAATAGAGTTCATACCAGCCTTTTACCACATCCGAATTGTCGTAATCGTCATTATTGCTTTTCACTTGTGTGGCTTGAATGATGTGAAATGATAACCAAGCCAAGTGGAACCACGGAAATTTTTCGAACTCCTGAAACAACTATACAAAACGGCAGAAGAACAACAAATATTTTTGGGTTTTCGAATTAAAGCAAGCATAGAAAGAAACAAGCAAACAAAGCAAAATCTTTTTGGATTTTTGAATAACAAACCAAAACGAAAATAAAGTAAACTAGCACTACAAATTCAAAAGCAAGAGAAATAAAGGAAATATTTTTGGTCTTTTGGTGTTTTGCGAAAATGAAATGGACACAAGAAACAAAAGAAAAGAAACAAACTAAAACATGGATATACAAAGTACCGACATGATATGAATATGATAAAATGAGTGAACTTGTCGGCATACCTCCCCCCAAGCTTAGGCTTTTGGCCTAAGTGGGAGACCAATCATCCCCATGGCCGCCAGCTTGGCGCGCCCTCAGTGTGTGACGAGGAGGGTTCCTCGTCCGAGTAAAAGCTCGAGGATGCACCACCGTAGTACACGGTGTAGTCCTCAGGGGGCCACGAAGGTCTCCTGTCGGTCCTCAGGGTAGTGCTGTAAATGGAAATCCGGTGCACCGAGGTGGTTGTCCAAATCCTCCCTCGAATATGATAGAGGACCCCTGAAAACACTGAACAAACTAGGCTGTGGAAGCCGGACCTCTAGCTCAGGTCCATTAGCAAAAACAACTCTATACATCAAATGTCCAGTAGATGAATTATTAGTAACAAAATCATGAAGTTTCATGGCGGCAAGATCAAGTCTTTCTGGAATCAACAATTCATCAGAAGGATCAGCAGGAAGACCAAGATCAGCTAAAACACGTGCAGCAATAATGCCTCCAAAGATGGGACCTTTGGCGGCAAGGCGGCGAGCAATCAAGGCACCAAGGTTGTAGGTTTTATTATTTTTAAGTGCATGAGCAAGAAAAGCTAGATGATAGCAAGAAATATTACTAGTGTTCTCTCTAGCAAGCACACTCGTGGCAAGATAATATGTGAAGTACCTGATGGCTGGAAATTGAATGTTCCTTATCTTACCACGCTGCACTCTACGGTGATCATCATAGCTCAGCTCATGGTAAAGATCCAACAACTCGGCGGCTGTGATTTGATCTTCCTTGCTGTCCCAGATGGAGCAACACCTATGACCCTGCAAAATCTTTTCAAGTCCATGTTGCATGCACGATCATAAATCTTAAACTCAACAGTGGGGTTAAAAGTAGAGTTATTAAACTTAAAGCTTTCAACAAAAATCTTAGTGAGGTTAGCATATTGTGGCCTCTCATCCTGCATAAATTCCATCAAACCAACATTGTTAATCATCCTTATGAAGTCATCATAAATCCCTGCATCTCTCATAAAGTTAAAGCATGGAAAAATAGATGGATGAGGAACACCATCATCTTCCTCTTCACCGATTCTTGGTGCCAAAAGATCCTCATTGTATGATGGCCTAGGTGCACCTCTTGATCTTGAAGCCCTTGTTTCCCTTGAGGAGGATGGTGTTTGCCTCTCAAAGATTTCTCCATAAGTGTGTTTATCCATCTTCCTTTTCTGAAATTTTAAACAAACCTCATAAAAAATGATTTGGAGTGATTAATTCAAGGAAACACTAGGAGACTTGCTAGAGACTAAACATGCATCAAAACTAGTTAATCTAAACAAGAACAAGCATGCAAGCTCTAATAACATGTCACCTACAGTACCAAAATGCTAAAGATATAAGCAACTAAACAAAATTCTATTTGGATAATCGGAGGAGTCACATACCGGAGAGCAATTGATCCAAATTTCAGCAGCAAAGATGGGCTGAGCAAGTAGATCGAAAAATTTCGAGCAAGAGCAGCAAGAACACGAGTTTGAGCAATGGTGGTGTGTATGGTCGGGAGAGAGAAAGGAGTGGGAGAGAGATGAGTGAGTGGAGGGCCAGGTGGACCCCACACCAGGGCAGGGCGCGGCCTGCCCTCCACCGCGCCGTGGGGGCGTGTGGTGGCCTGGTGGGTCCCCCTGGTCATCCTCTGGTACTCCCACGTTCCTCTTTAAAAACTAGGACTTGTAGAATTTTTTCAGAATTTTTTTGAAAACTTTTATTTCTGACATTTTCTGGGTACTTTAAACAATGAAAACTAGACAAAATGAATTTATGTAAAGACCAAACATTACTTAACTTTGCAAATTACAGTAGCAAAACAGTAGGTAAAACAAAAGTGAGAAAGAAAATGTTGTTTAGCAATTTTATGCATGTAAAACATATTTGTTAACAAGGTTGATCAAGTCTTGCCACCAAATACATTTTATATGACATAAAAGAATTAAACCACATTGAACAATCATGTTACCTTAAATGGTATAGCTATAGATCCAATCATAATATATCGAAGTTCTTCATGAGGTTCATATATAGGGCAATCAATACTTCCCACTTTGATACTTTTAATATTGGTAATTGTATTAACTCCAAATATTTGTCCAGCTTCTTGGGAAAATAAACAGTATGCTCTTTGTCATTAACATGGAAAGTCACTTTTCCTTTGTTGCAATCAATAACAGCCCCTGCAGTGTTAAGAAAAGGTCTTCCAAGAATAATAGACATATTATCATCTTCAGGCATTTCAAGCACAACAAAATCAGTTAATATCAAGCAATTATTAGCCACTTGAACAGGAACATCTTCACATATACCAACAGGAACAGCAGTAGATTTATCAGCCATTTGCAAAGATATATCAGTTGGTATCAATTTTTCCAAGTAAAGTCTCTTGTAAAGAGAAAAAGGCATAACACTCACCCCTGCACCTAAATCACATAAGGCAGTTCTAACATAGTTATTTTTGATTGAGCAAGGAATAGTTGGTATACCTGGATCTCCAAGCTTCTTTGGAACCTTACCATTGAAAGAATAATTAGCAAGCATGGTAGAAATCTCTTCATTAGGAATCTTTCTCTTGTTAGAGACAATATCTTTCATGTACTTTGAATAGGGAGGTAACTTAATAGCATCAGTCAAAGGAATTTGCAAAAACAAAGGTTTCATCCATTCACAAAATTTGTTATAATGTTCTTCTTCCTTAGATTTGAGTTTCTTAGTAGGAAAAGGCATTTGTTTTTGCACCTGATGTCTACGTGTGCTTCTATTCTTGTAGACAGTGTTGGGCCTCCAAGAGCAGAGGTTTGTAGAACAGCAGCAAGTTTCGCTTAAGTGAATCACCCAAGGTTTATCGAACTCAGGGAGGTAGAGGTCAAAGATATTCCTCTCAAGCAACCCTGCAATTAAGATACAAGAAGTCTCTTGTGTCCCCAACACACCCAATACACTTGTCAGATGTATAGGTGCACTAGTTCGGCGAAGAGATAGTGAAATACAAGTAATATGGATGATTATAAGTAGTAACTGCAATCTGAAATAAAGATGGCAGCAAGCAAACATGTAGCAGAACTTGTTGTAAACGGTGTTTCAATGCTTAGAAACAAGGCCTAGGGATCATACTTTCACTAGTGGACACTCTCAACAATGATCTCATAACTGAATAAATAAAAGCTACTCTTAAACACTCTCTTGTTGGATAACAAACACCATTCATTGTGTAGGGCTACAAAAGCACACCTCAAGCCGGAGTAAACAAGCGCCACAACGTCGTAAAGGAATCACACACGGTGCACACACTGTCACCTTTACACCGTGGAGAGTACCGGAGTTCGTATTAAAGTAACCTCTAGAGTGCATAATACATAAAGAGTAACATCTACATATTCAAATAGATTAGCACAACCGAACACAAGTAAATACTACTCGGGATTATTCTCCTTCTTGATAACACAAGTACTACGTGTAGGGCTGCAAAAGCACTCCTCAAAGTCTGAGTAAACAAACACCACAGTTCCCAAGAACAAGCCATGATAGATATCTAAATTATTCATAGAGTCACACAAGTACCCACACTGTCACCTTGATACCGTGTTGTCACAATGACTCCAGAAACTAGACAAAATCACTTGAGTAGCATAAACATTATTAATGTATTCAGCGATACTAGCAATACACATGATCACATAAAGATCACACCATGGGAGAGAGAGATGAACCACATAGCTACCGGTAGAGCCCTCAGCCTCGGGGGAGAACTACTCCCTCCTCATCATGGGAGTCAGCAGCGGCGATGAAGATGGCGGTGGAGTTGATGGAGATGACTCCGGGGGCAATTCCCCATCTCGGCAGGGTGCCAGAACAGGAACTTCTGACCCCCGAAACGAGGTCTCGCGATGGCGACGGCGCTGCGGAAGTCTTTCTGGACTATTCGATATATATTTAGGGTTTTCGCGTCGGGGTGACTAAATAGGCGAAGGGGCAACATCGGTGGAGTCCCGAGTGGGCCAAACCACCTGCTAGCGCGCCTGTGGGCCCAGCCGCCCAAGAGGTGGTTTGGAGGCTGTGGGCCTCCCCCTGGCTTGCCCTTCTGGCTCCGTGTGTCCCTCGGAAAAATAGGAGGTTTGACTTTTGTTTCGTCGAATTCCGAGAATATTGCCCGAACAGCTTTTCTGGAACCAAAAACAGCAGAAAACAGGAACTGGCACTGTGGCATCTTGTTAATAGGTTAGTCCCAGAAAATGCATAAAAGATATAATGCATATAAAACATGTACAATGATACATAAAACAAGCATGGAACATCAGAAATTATAGATACGTTGGAGACGTATCAAGCATCCCCAAGCTTAGTTCTACTCGTCCTCGAGTAGGTAAAACGATAACAACAAATAATTTCTGAGGAGACATGCTTTCACACAATCTTGATCAATATATTGCAAGGCTCATGTCATGAATGAAGTGACTCAAAGCAATGGTCTATAGTTTGCTAACAATAGATAAAGAGTAAACAATGAATCATATAAGCAAAAACTTTTCATGAATAGTACTTTCAAGACAAGCATCAAAAAGTTTTGCATAAGAGGTAACTCATAAAGCAATAGATTCAAAGTAAAAGGCATTGAAGCAACACAAAGGATGATTAAGTTTCAGCATTGCTTTCAACTTGTAACATGTATATCTCATGGATAGTTGTCAACATAAAGCAATATAACAAGTGCAATAAGTAAATATGTAAGAATCAATGCACACAAAGTTGACACAAGTGTTTGCTTCTAAGATAGAAAGGAGTAGGTAAACTGACTCAACATAAAGTAAAAGATAGGCCCTTCGCAGAGGGAAGCAGGGATTAAATCATGTGCTAGAGCTTTTTAAGTTTTCGAAAGCATATAGAGAGCACAAAATAAGTATTTGAGAGGTGTTTGTTGTTGTCAACGAATGGTAGTGGGCACTCTAACCCCCTTGTCAACCAGACTTTCAAGAGCGGCTCCCATGAAGGACGTTATCTCTACCAGCAAGGTAGATCATCCCTCTTCTCTTTTGTTTACACATGTATTTTAGTTTCTTTATAGATGACACTCCTCCCAACCTTTTGCTTACACAAGCCATGGCTAACCGAATCCTCGGGTGCCTTCCAACATTCACATACCATGGAGGAGTGTCTATTGCAAATTAAGTTGCTTACTGATAAATCAGGGCAAAACATGTGAAGAGAATTATTAATGAAAGTTGTAATTAATTGGGGCTGGGCACCCCGTTGCCAGCTCTTTTTGCAAATTATTGGATAAGCGGATGTATATGCCACTAGTCCAGGTGAAAGTCTGTCAGAAGTAAATGACAAGATTGAAAGATAAAACACCACATACTTCCTCATGAGCTATAAAACATTGACACAAATAAGGAGTAATAAAGTTTTGAATAGTTTAAAGGTAGCACATGAAATATTTACTTGGAATGGCAGGAAATACCACATAGTAGGTAGGTATGGTGGACACAAATGGCATGGGTTTTGGCTCAAGTTTTGGATGCACGAGAAGCATTCCCTCTCAGTACAGAGTTTAGGCTAGCAAGGTTGTTTGAAGCAAACACAAGTATAAACCGGTACAGCAAGAATCACATAAAAACATATTGCAAGTATTATAAGACTCTACACTGTCTTCCTTGTTGCTCAAACATTTTACCAGAAAATATCTAGACCTTAGAGAGAACAAATATGCATCCCAAGTCTCAACAAGCTCTACGGTAGTTCTCCACTACTAGGCTTTAACTACATGATGCAAGAGCTTAAACATGATCTACTTGAGAGCTCAAAACAATTGCAAAGCATCAAATCAAAACAAGACAATGATCTACAAGAATGCATATGTCTTTTCCAATACCAACTACTACATGTAGCATTTTCTTTCTTCCAAACAAACACCAATAATTTATTTAAACATAAACTCTCCAAATGATAATATAATGCAGCAAGAGAGTATTTATAAACAAGTGCTAACAGCTCGAAGAGATGCATGAAAAACAGGAGCTAAAAGCACTGCAGTAGCTAGTTAAGAATACTCAACAAATATAAGTGAAGAACATGAGTATTCACATGAAAAAGCGGAGCGTGTCTCTCTCCCACACAAGGATTGCTAGGATCCGAATTTATTCAAACAAAAACAAAAATAAAAACACACAGACGCTCCAAGTAAAGCGCATAAGATGTGAAAGAATTAAAATATAGTTTCACTAGAGATGACCTGATAAGTTTGTTGATGAAGAAGGGGATGCCTTGGGCATCCCCAAGCTTAGACGCTTGAGTCTCTCTGAATATGGTTGGGATGAACCACGGGGGCATCCCCAAGCTTAGGCTTTTCACTCTTCTTGATCACATAATATCACCCTTCTCGCTTGATCCTTGAAAACTTCCTTCACACCAAACTCAAGACAGTTCTCATTAGAGGGTTAGTGCATAATCAAAAATTCTCATATTCTGTAATGATACAATCAATCCCAAAGCTTCTGGACATTAGCTACAGCCACCAATGCTTTGTGGAGCAAAGAAATCCACACAAACACAGTAAAAGAGCGAATGCAAAACAAAAGGCAGAATCTGTCAAAAACAGAACAGTCTGGAATGACGAATTTTTTCGAGGCACTTAAGTTGCTCAGATGGATCTGGCCTAAAATAATGAAAGTTGCGTACATATCTCAGGAATATGCGTGATTTTTTAGAATTTTTCGAATTTTCTACAGGGAGAAAAGCTCAAATTCGTGACAGCCAAAAATCTGTTACTGCGCAGAAATCCAAATCTTGCATCAACTTTCAATATAGAACTTTACTTGGCACAACAATGCGATAAAATAAAGATACAAAGGAGTTGCTACAGAAGTGACAAAACTCCTTGACTCAAAGAAAATAAAAATAACAGCAAATAAAAACGATGGGTTGTCTCCCATAAGCGCTTTTCTTTAAAGCCTTTTAGCTAGGCATAGTGATTTTGAATGCTCACATAAAGATGAGAGTTGAAACATAAAAGAGAGCATCAAGAAGCATATATAAAACATGTTTAAATCTAACACTCTTTCTATGCATAGGAGTCTTGTAAGAAAACAAGTCAATGAAGAACAAAGTGACTAGCATAGAAAGGCAAAACAAGTGTAACTTCAAAAATTTCAACATAAAGAGAGAAGACTTAATATTATTGAGATATATGAAACGTCTCCCTCTCTCATAAGGACCAGTAGGTCTTAAAGTACCCAGCAAATAAAAGCAAATCAAGAGAAAGCTCAAAACCTTCATCATAAAGAGAAGAAATTTAGTAACATGAAGATTTCTATAACCATACTTTCCTCTCTCAAAATAATTTTCAGTGCATCATGAATAAACTCAACAATATAGCTATCACATAAAGCATTCTTATCATGATCCACATGCACAAAAGTATCATTACTCTCCACATAAGCATAATCAATTTTATTAGTAATAGTGAGAGTAAAACTATCACAACCATCATTGTATTCATCATAAATTGCAGGCATAGTATAATCATAATAAACTTTATCCTCCATAGTAGGTGGCACCAAAATACCACTATCATTATAATCATCATAAATTGGAGGTAAAGTATCATCAAAGAAAATTTTCTCCTCAAAACTTGGGGGACTAAAAATATCATATTCATCAAAACCAGCTTCCCCAAGCTTAGAGCTTTGCATAGCATTAGCAATAATGGTGTTCAAAGCATTTATAGTAATAACATTGCTACCATCATGCAAATAATTTTCCATAGGTTTTTTAATTTTCTCTTCAAAAGCATCATGTCCTAATTCAATATAAAGTTCATAAAGATCTCTAATTTTTTTGTTGTTTTCCATTAAGCCTAACTAGTGAAAATAAAAACAAGAAACAAAAAGATATAATTGCAGAATCTAAAGGAAATAACTTCGAGCACTCACACACTAGCAACAACACTAGAAAATAGCTTTGTAGCCAGAGGATGTGAATACCTTTTACCTTACCTCCCCGGCAACGGCGCCAGAAAATAGCTTGATGTCTACGTGTGCTTCTATTCTTGTAGACAGTGTTGGGCCTCCAAGAGCAGAGGTTTGTAGAACAGCAGCAAGTTTCCCTTAAGTGAATCACCCAAGGTTTATCGAACTCAGGGAGGTAGAGGTCAAAGATATTCCTCTCAAGCAACCCTGCAATTAAGATACAAGAAGTCTCTTGTGTCCCCAACACACCCAATACACTTGTCAGATGTATAGGTGCACTAGTTCGGCGAAGAGATAGTGAAATACAAGTAATATGGATGATTATAAGTAGTAACTGCAATCTGAAATAAAGATGGCAGCAAGCAAACATGTAGCAGAACTTGTTGTAAACGGTGTTTCAATGCTTAGAAACAAGGCCTAGGGATCATACTTTCACTAGTGGACACTCTCAACAATGATCTCATAACTGAATAAATAAAAGCTACTCTTAAACACTCTCTTGTTGGATAACAAACACCATTCATTGTGTAGGGCTACAAAAGCACACCTCAAGCCGGAGTAAACAAGCGCCACAACGTCATAAAGGAATCACACACGGTGCACACACTGTCACCTTTACACCGTGGAGAGTACCGGAGTTCATATTAAAGTAACCTCTAGAGTGCATAATAGATAAAGAGTAACATCTACATATTCAACTAGATTAGCACAACTGAACACAAGTAAATACTACTCGGGATTATTCTCCTTCTTGATAACACAAGAGTACTACGTGTAGGGCTGCAAAAGCACTCCTCAAAGTCTGAGTAAACAAACACCACAGTTCCCAAGAACAAGCCATGATAGATATCTAAATTATTCATAGAGTCACACAAGTACCCACACTGTCACCTTGATACCGTGTTGTCACAATGACTCCAGAAACTAGACAAAATCACTTGAGTAGCATAAACATTATTAATGTATTCGGCGATACTAGCAATACACATGATCACATAAAGATCACACCATGGGAGAGAGAGATGAACCACATAGCTACCGGTAGAGCCCTCAGCCTCGGGGGAGAACTACTCCCTCCTCATCATGGGAGTCAGCAGCGGCGATGAAGATGGCGGTGGAGTTGATGGAGATGACTCCGGGGGCAATTCCCCGTCCCGGCAGGGTGCCAGAACAGGAACTTCTGACCCCCGAAACGAGGTCTCGCGATGGCGACGGCGCTGCGGAAGTCTTTCTGGAGTATTCGATATATATTTAGGGTTTTCACGTCGGGGTGACTAAATAGGCGAAGGGGCAACGTCGGTGGAGTCCCGAGTGGGCCAAACCACCTGCTCGCGCGCCTGTGGGCCCAGCCGCCCCAAGAGGTGGTTTGGAGGCCGTGGGCCTCCCCCTGGCTTGCCCTTCTGGCTCCGTGTGTCCCTCGGAAAAATAGGAGGTTTGGCTTTTGTTTCGTCGAATTCCAAGAATATTGCCCGAACAGCTTTTCTGGAACCAAAAACAGCAGAAAACAGGAACTGGCACTGTGGCATCTTGTTAATAGGTTAGTCCCAGAAAATGTATAATAACGATATATAATGCATATAAAACATGTGACAATGATACATAAAACAAGCATGAAACATCAGAAATTATAGATACGTTGGAGACGTATCAGCATCCAAGGTTCTCTTTCATTACCATGTTTTTAGCAAGAAAATCTTCTTTAGTGTACTTTTTGTTTTTAGAATGCTTTTCAGGTTCCTCTTCACTTTCCTCTTTATCAGAAGCATCATTCTTATCTTTATCATTAGCATGTTCATTACCACTCTCAGTTTAAGCATCAGAGATAGATATACTATTTGGATTATTAACATGCTCATTGTCTTTAATAGGTTCAGGAGATTCCTCAACATGTTTATGTTTCTTCTTCTTCTTTTTCTTAGAAGGGGTAGTAGTTTCATTAACTAGTTGAGAATCTTGTTCAATTCTTTTAGGATGTCCCTCAGGATATAAAGGATCCTGAGTGGAAGCACCACCTCTAGTTGCTATACCAAAAGCATGTTTATCATTTTCTCTAGAAGCATTACCTAACAAATCTTTTTGCATTTTAGTCAATTGCTCAATTTGAGTTTGAACCATATGAAAATGTTTAATGAGTATTTTAACATCATTAGAAGTTCTTTCCAAAACATCATGCAAATGATTAATGACATGAGAATTCTTTATGAAGCTATTTTCTATTCTCCTATTGAAATTGTTTTGCTTAACAATGAAATTATCAAACTCATCTAAGCATTGATCAGGAGGTTTAGAATAAGGGATATCTCTATCATCAAAGCGTTGGAGAGAGTGTACCTCAACTGTAGATGAGTGAGGAATTGGCTTACACAATTCTTCTATAGGTGGAAGATTTTTCACATCTTCAGATTTAATACCTTTCTCCTTAAGAGATTTCTTGGCTTCTCTCATTTCTTCATCATTCAATTCAATCACTCCTCTTTTCCTCGGCGTAGGTACCGGAGTTGGTTCAGGCAGGGTCCAATCATCATGATTTTGGCTTATCTTAGCCAATAATTCCTCGGCTTCATCTGGAGTTCTTTTCCTGAAAACACAACCAGCACAACTATCTAGGTATGTCCTAGATTCAACAGTTAGTCCATTATAAAATATATCAAGAAGTTCATTTTTAGCTAGTTGATGTCCAGGCCGAGCTCTAAGTAAAGAACAAAACCTTGCCCAAGATTCAGGCATTTTCTCTCCCTCATTTTGCTTAAAGTTAAAGATTTTCTGTAAAGCAACATGTTGAGCACTAGCAGGAAAATATTTCTGAAAGAAAGCATTGACTAAACCCATCGGGCTCTCAATACATCCAGGAGATAAATCATTAAACCAAGTTTTAGCTTCATCTTTCAATGAGAAAGGGAAAATTTTAGTAACAAAGTAACTGCGTTTCTTAATATCATCAGAAAACAAACTACTCAGAGTAGAGAGAGTGTTCATATGTTCTACAACACTTTCATTTTCAGTTCCTCGAAAAGGTTCTTTCTCAGCAATAGTTATAAAAGACAAGTCCACAGAGAAATCATAATCTTTATCTTTTATATTTATGGGAGATGTAGCAAATTTAGCATCAGGAGAAAGTTTATAGTTGACAACACGTCTTTGAAGAAGATTTTTAATAGCATTAACATCTTTAGAGGTATCACAATTCATGCATTCATCAATAAAGTCATCATCAAGTTCAACATAAGTTTCCTCAAGATCATCACTAGCAGTGTCTCTTGTTTCAGGTGAATAAGCAGGTGTAACAGGAGTTTCATTAGGTGTTTCAGTATTTTCAAGTTGTTTAGATTTAGCAATTGTAGCATCTAGAAAAGGACCTAGTGAACCTCTTTCATCAAGCACAGTAGAAGCATCATCAAATTCATCAGAAACATTATCAGATTCAGCAGAAGTAGCAGCACGTGAAGCATGTGCATGTGGTGGTGTGACAAGTTGACTTATAACAGACGGTGAATCAAGAGCAGCAGAAGTGTTCAGAGTTGTCCCTCTCCTTGTAGTGGATGGCAATATACGAACCTTATCATCACGAGGTTTACCCATGATGAATGAATTGCAGCGAGCAGTATGACTTCCTGGTGAGCTTATAAATAGAGCTATGCTCCCCGGCAATGGCGCCAGAAAATAGTCTTGATGACCCACAAGTATAGGGGATCGCAACAGTCTTCGAGGGAAGTAAAACCCAAATTTATTGATTCGACACAAGGGGAGCCAAAGAATATTTATAAGCCTTGACAGATGATTTGTCAGTTCAGCTGCACCTGGAAGTAGACTTGCTCGACACAGTTTATCAGTAGCAACAGTTTTATGACAGTAGCAGTAGTGAAATAATAGCAGCAGTAAAATAAAGACAGCAGTAATAATTGCAGTAGACAGCAGGATTAAAAATACTGTAGGCATAGGGATGGATGAACGGGCGCTGCATGGATGAGATAATTCATGAAATAGTCATACATAGGGCAATTGCAGATAAATAATAATAAGGTATCCAAGTAATAATCAATCATAAGCATGTGTTCCGTATTTAGTCGTACGTGCTCGCAATGAGAAACTTGCACAACATCTTTTGTCCTACCAGCCCGTTTGCAGCGGGGGCTCAAGGGAAACTACTGGTAATTAAGGTGCTCATTTTAATAAAGCACCGGAGCAAAGCATTAACACTCCGTGAACACATGTGATCCTCACGTCGCAACCATCCCCCCCCCCCCCCCCGGTTATCCCAATTTCTGTCACTTTGGGGCCTCGGGTTCCGGACAGTGACGTGTGTATATAGATATGATCCAAAACAATAATTATTCTCATGATTCAATAACATGTTCAGATCTGAGATAATGGCACTCGGGCCCTAAGTGACAAGCATTAAGCATAATAAGTTGCAACAATGACATAAAGTACTACCGATGGATACTAGGCACCAAGCCCTAACAAATCTCACAACTATTACATGAATGATCTCATCCAATCCCTACCATCCCCTCAGCCTACAGCGGGGGAATTACTCACACATGGATGGGGGAGTCATGGATGGTCGATGGAGAGGTGGCGGCGATGATGATGGCGATGATCTCCTCCAATTCCCCGTCCCGGCAGGGTGCCAGAACGGAGTTTCTGATCCCCGGAATAGGGTTTTCGATGGCGGCGGAGCTCTGGAAGGTTTCTGGAAAAAGCGTCGATCCTCCCGAAGTTTTTAGGTCAAAAGCCTTATGTAGTCCAAAGGGGAGCGCTGGGGGCCACACAGGGGGGCCACACCACCCCTGGGCGCGGCCAAGGGCCAACCGCGCCCTGGGTGCGTGTGGGCACCCTGTGCCCCCTCTTTTCTTCATCTCCTGGATCCGTGGGTCTTCTGGAAAAATAGGATTTATGGAACTTTTTCTGGAATTTTTCTGAAACTTTGACTTTCTGCACAAAAACGAGACACCAAGGCAATTCTGCTGAAAACAGCGTTAGTCCGTGTTAGTTACATTCAAATCACACAAATTAGAGGAAAAAAATAGCAAAAGTGTTCGAAAAAGTAGATACGTTTTGGACGTATCAGCGTCGGCTGCCGCAGAAGGCTGTGGAGGCTCCGCATCCGTCAGTGAAGAAGTCGCAGCAGGAGTCACTTCCGTGGCAGAAAATCGTGCCGCAGCTGCCGCGGCAGCAGTCGAGTCGACGGGCGTCTCGCCAGGTCGAGAGGCGGTCGGTGGTGACGCCATGCGCGCTGGAGGGTTCCAAGCATCGGTGAAGAAGAAGTCCAGGCGACGTGGCGACGGTGCCGGGGAAGTGTTCCGGGCTTGAGCTGCTTGCTGAAACGGAAAAATGCCCTCATCGAAGACAACATGCCATGAAATAATAACTTTCCCAGAAGTTGGATCATAGCAGCGATAGCCACGGTGTTGGGATGGATAACCAAGAAAAACACAGGGTACAGAGCTAGGACGTAGCTTGTGTTTAGCAGTGGACGGAACATTAGGGTAACAGAGACATCCAAAAACACGCAGACTGTCATACGGGGGAGATCGATCGTGTAGGCGTGTGTAGGGGATGTTAGAACCAATGGCTTTGCATGGGCGTCGGCTGAGTAGATAGGTGGCAGTGGCAAGCGCTTCGGCCCAAAAGGACTCAGGGAGATGTGCCTGATACATGAGAGTACGCATGGTGTCGTTGACGGTGCGAATGGCGCGCTCGGACTTGCCGTTCTGCTGAGAGGTATAGGGACACGAGAGACGGAGTGTCGTACCGTGTGTGGTAAGGAGAGTGTCTATGGTGGAGTTAAGGAACTCAGTGCCATTGTCTGTTTGTAGGGAGCGGATGGTAGTACCAAACTGTGTGCAAACATAAGGAAAGAACTTTTCAAGAGTGCTAATCGTACAAGATTTTGATGCAAGGGAAAAGTCCAATAGAAGTGTGAGTAATCATCGACAATAACAAGATAATATCGAAAACCAGAATTACTAACAATAGGCGATGTCCACAATTCACAGTGTATCAAATCAAACTTGGCACTAGACACTGAAGTAGAAGAACACTAGACACTGAAGTAGAAGAACTAAACGGTAGACGCACATGTTTGCCAAGCTGACAAGCGTGACACACAGAGGAGCGCCGAACTCTATTACACTTTATTAAGGCAAATTTCTGAAGTGCCGACATAGCATCTTAACCAGGATGTCCAAGCCGTTGGTGCCAAATATCAGCGGTGGTGGTGGCGAGCATGGCGGTGGGTGGTGCACGATGAGGGGTGCCAGGAAACGTGTAGAGATCCCCTTCACTATTGCAGCGAAGGATCACGCGACGAGTCTTCAGGTCCTTCACAGGAAAAACCAAGAGCGTCAAACTCAACCGAACAGAAATTGTCTCTAGTAAATTTGCGAATAGATAGTAAATTGCGAATTAAGTGTGGAACAAGAAGAACATGGTTGAGTTTAAACCTATGACCAGAAGGAGATTGAAAAGAGGTGTAGCCGAAGGAAGAGATAGGCACGGATGTGTCGTTTCCTACGGTGACAAAATGTGGACGAAAGAGAGGTGCTGAGAACAGGATGTTACCCTCGTCGTTTGTCATGTGGGAGGTGGCTCCGGAGTTCATCACCCAGCCGCCCTGCTGGTAGAGGCTGTTGAGAGTGGCGATCAAACCGGCGTTGTCCCAGGCAGGCGATGTAGAGGACGACGGACCCGACTGGTAGAGCGGGGCGGCTGTGGTGGTGAACGCCTGTGGACGTGGGCCGATGATTCCCGACGCAGGAGAGGGCTAGCGCCACTGCCCCGCACCCGGGGCACCAGGAGAAAAGCACACCCACGGTCCGGTTGGAGCGGGGTTCGCCGCGCGTGAGTTGGGAGCAACAGTTTTGCCGCCGTTCTTGTTCTTCTTCTTGCAGGGGCATGCTGGAGGTCGAGGACTCACCACGGCAAGCCGTGCCTGTGCAGACTGGAGCAGGGGGCCGCGCTTGGGCGACGAGGGCAATGGAAGCGGCGTTGGTTGCTGCATTCGCCTGTTGCATCTCCTCCATCAAGAGCATGCTCCGGGCGCGGATGAAGGTGGGCAGCGGGTCGGTCATGGAGATGACCATAGCCGCAGAGGCGAACTGGGGGCCGAGGCCACGCAGGGTGTTGAGGACGAGGGCGCGCGCAGACACGGGCGAGTCGTTGTCGGCGAGGGCATCCGAGAGCTGCTTCTGGCGGCGACAGTACTCGGTGATCGAGGACGTGCCCTGGACGAGCTGACGGAAGTCGTTGTCGAGGTAGATCGCCTTGCTGGCCTTGTTGGCGGAGAAGAGCTCAAGGATGGCGAGCCAAAGCTGGCGAGCGGTCTGATCGCGGGAGAGCACCATGCTGGTGACATCTTCATCGATGGCCGAGTGGAGGTGATTGAGGACGGTGTAGTCGTCGGCCATCCAGGAGGCGTTGGTGAACGCAGATGGAGTGGTGCCGTCGATGTGGCCGATAAGGCCGGCGCTCCCGAGCGAGGCCTTCAGGTAGATGCTCCACTTGGTGTAGTTGGCGGCGTCGAGGGAGAGCACGACGGGGGCAACATGGCGAGGCGCGCCACCGGCGGGTACAGCACCGGTGTTGGAGGACACAAGGGCTCCGGTGGTGGAGCTGAGGGCGCTCGAGTTGGCCATGGGGGCAGCGGAAGAGAGAGCCGGCGCCTAGGGTTGAAGACGGCGGCTAGGGTTTGGGGATTGGATCGATGTATCAATCTGATACCATGTAGGACGGATACGTACAGTTTGGGGGAAGCCTCGCACACGTATAACGTGGGGGTTCCAGTGTTTATATAAGGGCTCAAGGCCAAGAGTTAGGTTACAATACAATTAGGTTACAATCAGTACTATACCTAGTATATACGCTAACAGTTAACCGTGCGGAGGACAGCATCGCCCAGAGGCGTCGTGCAGAAAGACCTTACGTTATAAGGAGGCGTGGTTCACCGCGCATTGATGCCGGACTGTCCGGCGCTTGGAACTCCGAGGCCCACGGCCGTGTCGTGCATGCTCGTTTTGGGCCGCCATTTGCGTCCTCTATCTGCGAATTATCTGGGCAAGTGTTACCTGTGAGGAGGACGGCATTGCGCAGAAGCGTCGTGCAGAAAGACGTTACGTTATAAGGAGGCTTGGTTGACCGCGCATCAACGCCGGACTGTCCGTCGCTTGGAACGCCACGACGTGAAAATGAAGGCCAACAGCCGCATGTGAAAAGAGGAAGTGGCATACTGTCCAGCGACCTGCCTCCGTGGAGGAAAACGGGCCTGAGGCCCATTTATCCCCTTCCCACCTACACTTTTGCCCCTTGCACAATAAATAGGTCCCTTGACATCAGATATAGGGTTAGACTAGAATTAAACTAAGATTGTGTTTTACTGCTCTATTTCCACCTATGTGTGGAACTCAAGACCTCCCATGGAGACGAACCCTATCTATTCAAGTTGTCACTTTTTCACCTTGTGATTCTAATGGATCTATCCAATCTTCTTTTCGAGATTCCATTGGATCGATGGACCGGTAGGTAAGAGAAATCAGTTTCAACAAGCTTGGTTTGATTCGTAAAATCCGGAGGCTTTCTCTTTGGAGTTTGTTGCCGGGTGAATAATTTGAGTAAGATTATCCATTTATCTTCCTTATATTTGTGTTTTACCATCATTATTTTCTGCAACCCCTGAGTTTTCCCCCATCGTGTTCATCACGTATGTTGCCGTCAATCCGTGAAGGTTGGGCCAGCCCACATCAAACAACTGCGTCAACCTATGTGCTTTGCAAGCCATCACTACTCGATTGTCCGAGAGCATTGCTAGCGACAACATTTTCCATGGTTGATACATGTGTGGCCAATGTAAGTCCAATCAGAACAAGCAAGATTTGTTTGAGTCCCAGGTTAAGATGCAAAACTACATGTGAAACATGCCATCAAATTCAAAACTGCTGGAAAATTACTTTCAACTACAACAACCTATACGTGAGAGTGTCTTCCAGTTTTGAGTTTGTGAGTAAAGTAATAAGGGCCATGCTACTTGTCCCACACATGTCCTTACATGATAAATATTGATGCACTCCAATTTTGGCTTGTATTGTTTGCCGGTGTTCTTTTTTTTACGCCAAAAACAGTAGGGAAAACCCATGCTGCATCATTTTCTATTTTTTAAAATATATACAGGTCTTACATCCAGATAGTTCATAAAGTGTCCACCCATTGGGTCATCCCCCCTTAAGAGATGGCTTAGCTTTATGTCTAACTAGAACAAATGACGTCAAAAAATCTTGGAAACAAACTTCCAAGGCCACAGTCTGATTATCAAAAATACAACTGTTTCTATGGATCCATATACTCCAGCACCCAACTATACAGATCAGCTTATACCTCTTCTTGGCTTCAATCAGCATGCTGAACAAATCCAGATCATTATTCCATTCCAACTTTAGCTTCCACTAGAAATTTCTACTAAAATCACATTCAAAAAATAGATGCCTGTAACCGGTGTTCTTCCTGGTGTACTCTAGTTTTTGATAGTTTTTTTGTTACTGGTGTGCTTTGGTGAGCGGAAACAACCAGCCAAGTTCAACATGGGGAAGTTAGAGCATCTCTAACCGGAATGCCACTCCCCCTCTCTCCATATGTCCAGACAGATCAGTCCGGAGATGGTCCGCACAAAAAACACCCACCTAACCGGACCCCCATACCTAACCCAAACGTCCGCACTCTCTGGCAACCCCATACTCAACCCATATGTGGGGCAGAAATGGGGCTCTCAAGACACGCCTGGACAGCCCGCCACGTCAGATCCGGTCCAGTCGTACCCATTATATACCCACTACATCCGCATCAAAAACCAAACAATAGCTAACTCTCTCCCGATCCACTTCACTTGACTCTCCTCCCTATTCTCTCCCCTCCCCCTCCGCTCAACCATGGTCGGTTCTGGCAGCGATCAAGATCTGAAACTGACCTCTTTTGGGATGCTCTTGTGGTGGAGGAGCCCCATGCCGAATGACGAGGAGCTCGCTCGACACCACTCCCCGGAGGACAAGCGAGCCACGCCGGCTTGCCAGGGTCAATGCAATAGTGGGTCGGTCAAGTCCAGCGCCGGAGCTGGCCCAGTGTTCGATCATCCGCAGGTTTGTTTCTCCGCATCTCAAATCGTTGTAGGATCTAATTTTTAGGGTGATAGTTCAATTGTGATGACTGTTTGTTGAATTCCGGACTCAAAGCCATCAAGGCCGAATCCCTACTCCGTTCATTAGGAGGAGTTGTTGTGCAAGGCTTGCTCGGCCCAAAACAATTCCGGTGATGAATCAAATGCCTCAGACTTTTGGGAAAAAACACACCAAATGTTCAATGCAAATCTGGAAGCAAGGTGCACCGAGCATTCTCTCCGCCATAGATGGGGATGCACCATAGACTCCATTAACATGTTTGTCGGATGCTATGCCCAAGTGGGCAATGTAAGTTTTGTGCGTTTTATTTTTCTTGTTCACTTCACTTATGCATATGTTGTGTGCTTGTTTTATTTGCTAGATGGATTCGGTCAAACTTTTGTACAATCAACTTGAAAGAATGTCATATCGCTTGAGCCCTTGTTGGAATATATTTAAGGGGATATTCGCTCAGGAAAATGACTATGGGAAAGGCAAATGACAAGGGGAAAGACAAATGACAGGAAAAAATGACTACGAATTCCCCTTTTTGTTTGTGAATCCCTATTTGTATCCTTTGAGCGCACACCCATAAGCAAGGAAATCGATTAAACGATCCTAATACTATGAAGGGGTTATTTATTAATTTCAGAATTTGAGATCCACTATGTGGTGAATTTGTTATAATTATGTGATGAATTTGTTGTTTAAATTCTACATGCATGTGTTTGAATGTTTTCGAGGGTTGGAAATGGGGTTTTCGTTGCGGGAGGAACACAATGGGGATGTCCGGGCCCTATTGATGACCCACAAGTATAAGGGATCGCAACAGTCTTCGAGGGAAGTAAAACCCAATTTATTGATTCGACACAAGGGGAGCCAAAGAATACTTGAGAGCCTTAACAGCGGAGTTGTCAATTCGGCTGCACCTGTGAATAGTCTTGCTCGACACAGATTATCAGTAGCAACAGTTTTATAGCAGTAGTAGCGGTGAAATAATAGCAGCAGTAAACAGAGACAGCAGTAGTGATTGCAGTAAACAGTAGGATTAAAACACTGTAGGCATAGGGATGGATGAACGGGCGTTGCATGGATAAGATAACACATATAATAATCAAGACATAGGCATTGCAGATAATAATGATAAAGCATCCAAGTACTAAGTAAACATAGGCATGTGTTCCGTATATAGTCGTACGTGCTCGCAATGAGAAACTTGTACAACATCTTCTGTCCTACCAGCCGGTGGCAGCCGGGCCTCAAGGGAATCTACTGGTAATTAAGGTACTTCTTTTAATAAAGTACCGGAGCAAAGCATTAACACGCCATGAACACATGTGATCCTCACATCGCAGCCATTCCCCTCGGCTGTTCCAATTATTATCACTTTGGGACCGCGGGTTCCGGACAACGATATGTGTATACAACTTGCAGGTATGATCAATAAACAGTGCATATCATTATGAAACAATAACATGTTCAGATCTGAAATCATGGCACTCGGGCCCTAGTGACAAGCATTAAGCTCAACAAGTTGCAACAATATCAATAAGTACTAACAACGGATACTGGGCACCATGCCCTAATGATCTTATAGCTTATTACATGAACAATCTCATCCAATCCCTACCATCCCCCTCAGCCTACAGCAGGGAATTACTCACACATGGATGGGGGAAACATGGATGGTCGATGGAGAAGCGTCGGTGATGATGATGGCGATGATCTCCTCCAATTCCCCGTCCCGGCGGAGTGCCAGAACGGAGTTTCTGGTCCCCGAAATAGGTTTCGCGATGGTGGCGGCGTACGGTGATGTTTCTGTATGAAGTGGACGACCCCCCGACGTTTTTAGGTCAGAAGGGTTAAGTAGTCGAAAGATGGACTCGGTGAGATGGCCGAGGCGCCCTCCTCATAGGCTGGCGCGGCAAGCCCCTTGGCCGCGCCACCATGTGGTTTGGGCCACTCGTGGCCCATCTCCGCCTCCCCTTCTGGCTCCGTGAGTCTTCTGGTAAAATAGGAGGTTTGCGATCTTTTCTGGCGTTTTTCCCGAAAGTTGACTTTCTGCACAAAAACAAGACACCAGGGCAATTCTGCTGAAAACAGCGTTAGTCCGCATTAGTTGTATTCAAAACACACAAGTTAGAGGTAAAACAATAGCAAAAGTGTTCGGGAAAGTAGATACGTTTTGGACGTATCACCTATCTGCGGACATGTCCGGACGTGTCCGCAGATAGACAGGGGACTAAATTTGTCGCGGATAGATAGGGACTAAATTTTCTTTTTTATTACTGATCTTTTGGAATCTAAATAGTTTTCAAATTTGAAACATTTTTAAAATCTGTACCGTTTTCAAAAATAAACATTTTAAAAATATGAACCATTTCAAATTGAATAGTTTTTAACATCGAAAGCCATTTTCAATTTTTTTTTCAAAAACTAAAATTCGGGTGAACCATAAAGGAAATAAAATAATAGTAATCCAAAAATAAAAGTGAACCAAAAATAATGAAAAAAATCACGATAAAAATCATTCATGATAAAGATTGGTTATCTTTTGAAAAAATGGTTCACGATAAATTAAAATGTGTTCGCCTATTATATAAAAAATTGATCACGATGAATTAAAAAAGTGTTCACCTATAACAAAATAGGTTCAAACTGGTTCACAAAAATGTTTCATGTATTTGAAAAAAACAGTAAAAATAAATACTAAAAAAATACAAAAGAAATAGTATAGTTGCCTGTAAAACAGAAAACAAAAGAAACAGCAAAAAAACGAAGAATGAAAAGAAAAATGAAAAAAAAAATCACAAATGGGCTGGTCCATGCGGAGCGACTCTATCGGCGAGTCGGTGCGCGCGCATTGATGGACGGTAGTGGTTGGCCTTTTCAAGTTGGTCCCCAGGTTATTCTCGGGGGCTTTTGCTCACCCTCGTGTCGGGGCTTGCGATTTGGGCCAAAAGCCAGTCCATAAATCTTCAGAATACCGTTTCCTCGAAAAAAAAGAAACTTTCGAATTTGGTTGTTGTTTCCAAAAAAGGAAATTGCTGCTTGTCCGAACTGACCATGCGGTATGACTACAAAATAACATGTGCAAATTTCGACTTATTGTACAAATTTGCACATTGTAGACAAGTAATTGAATTATATTACTTTTTTAAATGGATATTGAACCCGCAGATTCTGCATCAGAAAGATGCAAAAGTCTAGTAATATGTAAGTAGACACAATCCCTAGCGTTTGTATCTAACTGAGAAGTACGTGAACTGCAACAGGTTTAGCACGCTGATACCAGCCATCATCCAGAAGAAATAGTCGAGATGTCCTTTGTTGAGGTTATCTGGGATCCACCCTGGCGCGTCACCACGCGCCGTGGCCGCCGTGACTACACCGAGGACGGCAGAGTTGAGATAGTTCCCGGCCGCGATCGCGAGCTGGGCGAGCGCCGTGCCCATGCTCTTCATGGACTCCGGGGACTCGTCGTAGAAGAACTCGAGGATGCCGATGCTAGTGAACACCTCTGCCGCGCCCAGCACGACGAAGGACGGTGCCTGCCACATTATGTTCAACGGCACTGCGGCCACGCTCCCGTTCGCCACCGCGAGCCGCCTCGTCTCGACCAGCGCCGAGTACGCCATGGCGACCACGGACAGAGCGAGGCCGATTCCGAGCCGCTGTAGCTGCGAGAAGCCCCGGTCCCTCCCGGTGGCGCGGCGCGCGAGCGGCACTAGCACGACGTCGTAGACGGGGATGAGGAAAACGACGGTGAGGATGTCGAAGGTCGAGAGCGAGGCGGGCGGTACCGTGAAGGGGCCGACGCGGTTGTCCATGACCATGCCCTGTTCGATCAGCGTCGTCGACATCTGCGCGGTGACCGAGAAAAAGATGAGCAGCGACGCCCAGATTGGGCACATTCGCAGCAGCATCTTCAGCTCCTCGATCTGTGACACGGTGCATAGCCTCCATGGGCTCGCCTGCACCGCCGCGCCTTTCTTGCCCAAAGATGGCAGTACAATAGCGGCCTTGTCAAGGAACCTAGATAAATTGAAAAGTGAGTTCCTAGTCAACTCTTGAATTGTAGCAGTAAATAGTAGGAATTTTGGATATGTAATTTAAGTATACCTGAATTGGCTGGTATGCTCAATCTTGTAATTCCCTTCAGGTTGTGACGGCTCCTCATGCAGAGTTGAGCTATCATGAGGCAACTCAAGACGGCAATTCATTACAGCTGCAACAACCACCTGCGAAACCTTTTTCAGAGGACTTCCACCCAGTTTCTTGTACCTGTAAACCTTCTTACCGGCAACAAACACGGCGAGGCCGAAACCCATTAGCACCATCGGAATCGCGTACCCGACTGCCCACCCTACATTATCCTGCACCCAGACAAGCACTGTTGCTGACAGCAGGGAGCCGATGTTGACCAGGAAGTAGTAATAGTTGAAGAAGGAACCCTTGGTCACTCGCTCCACCGGGTCGGCGCCGTCGAACTGGTCAGCCCCGAGCGCCGACGTGCAGGGCTTGATGCCGCCGGTCCCTAGGGCGACAAGATAAAGTCCTATGTAGACCGCCGCACGCTGAATGCCGCTAGTGCTCATAGAGGGCATGAGCACAGGAAGCGATGCTGACAATGTCATAGCGAGCATCCCCTACCAGAATAGAACAGTATTAAGAAACATGGCAGATAACGCATTTAGCATTTTTTAGATAACAGGACAGGATCATTCTTCCGGCATCTGCAAGATGAGGTGACTACAACCAAATAATGATTAAACAAACAACTCCAGGTACACTTGTTTTATGAACAGAAAACTTACAACGCTGTAGACTGAGAGGAATGTTACAATTGTCAAGTATCTTCCCCAATATGTGTCGGCCAAGAAGGCTCCGATGAGTGGTGTGAAGAAGCAACTGCCAATCCAAGTAGACACGTTCCTCGCAGCATCGACGTTGCTTTCGTGGAGTACGCTCGTGAGGAAGGTCACTAAGTTCTTTTGGATCCCGAAGAAGCAAATGCCTTCGGTGAATTCAGCACCTAATGCAGTTGCAGGAGTCAGCACAGCAAGTTGAAAGGGCCAAGTGGGAAAATGAGGAGCAACAAGAAGTCTATTTTCTTGATGGTTGTGGGAGCCGATTGGCAGTACCTAAAATGAAGTAGCAGGCTCTCCAATTCCCTGTATTATGCTTACAAGCAGGCTGGTTGTTAATATCAACTGTTCCATCACTTGTATATTGCAAGTCATCGTCCTGAAGAACAGTGCCAAACATAAACTTCGATAATGCAAAGAGCATGTTCCGGAGTTTTTTTATGGTACCCTATACTGCTAGGGAAAGTGAGTAGTATACAATTGCTATTCGTAATTAAAGTCAGTATGTTTAAATGTTTTATACAGATATGGACAATTCTGTATTCAAAATGAAAACCTTATATGATCCTAAGGTAATAGCTATGTAGCAATTGTTGAAAACACCACCAAGTTTGATACCATTCACTTTATGCTGCTTGTAGTACCAAATTGATCTTTCCGGTTTCAACTTCGAATTAATTAAATTTCTTAGTTGACGATATTTTTTCTACAAAACAACACGAGGATGTTAATTTGAATTGGCGCATGCATAGTTCTCTTTTTGTGTGGCAAGACACGGTGTATTGTTCAGAATGTAAAATGAACGTTTTCATCTTCCTCCTAATTATAAATGATAGGCTGTCGCTATGGACTAATGTAATGGAATATCACCTGACGAGGTAGGTAGTGAATCAGTGGCTTCTCCGCATCCCCTACTTCCATGTGACCCCCAGACGTTGGTGCTCAGAACCAAATGATGCTAGCAAACTTGCAACCAAATAATTCTCTTATACTTCTCAAACACCATAAGGAGAATGATGATAGAATAAAAAGACAGTGACTCCTTTTTTTTTAGCAAGAAAAGAGAAGAGAATGACCAAATGGCATATACATCAGTTCATAGTTCATACTGACCTTTATTTTGAAATTAATCTTGCTGCATGTCCATTGGAATTGATCCCAAACCGCAACCAAGGTGGTCGAAAGAATGAGATGTTAGTGTGTAAGACAGAAGGGTTCATGTGCAGATCGAAAGAGATTGACTTAAAGCACCTCGACCCAAAGGGGAGAGAGAGAGAGAGAGAGAGCTAGCTAGCTAGCTAGCTATGGATGGAGTAGAGGATCGGAGACTGCGAGGCCTTTGTCGTTGACACAATGTAGCCGGGGAGAGAGTTTGACACGGTTCCACAGCCACAACCAGGAGTTAGAGCTACCACGGAGGGTAGCTGAGGTGTCAAATTCACACCGCCGTGGACACTCGTCTCACGGAAACAGCCCAGTGGCTCACGTCGAGGCGCGTCCTCATATCTATCCCGCTCATCGGCTTAACTACTAAGAGCATCTCTAGCAGAGCCTGCAAAACACGGATCCGCAAAACTGTTTTGCGGGTCACAAAACGCGTGTTTTTTGGCTCAAAACCACGCCGCGTAGAACAGAAACCGCAAAACCAAACTGTAAAACGGAATCTGGCGTGAAATATTCGGTCGTCTTCTTCCGTCGTCTTTTTCTCCAATCTGACCAGCTGCATCGGCTCAGTACCATCGATCGATGCTGCCCGGACAGAGCCCGTGCGGCGGCGGCCCGCGACCGGCAGCCATGCGAAGCCCCCCGCGCCCCCCGCGACGCCGGTCGACGAAGCTCCCCGTGCGAAGCCGTTCGAAGCCCGGAGCCGCCCGTCGGCGCCGCCACGACGCTGGCAGACACGGAGCCCCCCGCGGCGCGCGCGGCGGAGCGCGGCCGGACGAAGCCCCCGAGTCCCCTGGCCGACGAAGCCCCCCTCGTGCGAAGCCGCCCGAAGGGACGCGAAGCCCCCCGCGACGGTGCCAGGCAGGAGGACGCGCGGCCGACGAAGCCCTCCGTGCGAAGCCGTCGGAAGCCCCCCGTGCGCGGAGCCGCCCGTCGGCGCTGCCGCGACGGTGCCAGGCAGGAAGCCCCCCGCGACGCGTGCGGCCGGAGAACGAAGCCCCCCCGTGGCGCGCGGCAGCCTGCCAGCGAAGGGCAGCCGAAGCCCCCCGCGGTGCCGGCGAATCCTGGAACGTCGCCGGCGTGCTCCCTTGTGGTGGTGATTCCGGCGAGTTTGCCGGTGATTTTGCCGGACTCCGGCGAATTCCACGGCGGAAGGTCACCGTCGAGTTCTGAATGTTCAGCCCGCCAACCACTTGCGCGGGATACAGGCCCCCTTAAAATCGGACACGAAATCTGTGAATTCACAGTTTGGAGGGGGAAATTCACGGGGCCCTGCAAAATCTTTTGCGGGTTCGGTAAATTTGCGGATTCTGTTCTCTGCCTTTTTTTTTTTAGAGAACCCGCAGGAGATCTGCGCGTTTTTATATATTAAGCTTGAGGGGGAAAAAATTCAGACTACAAGCCATGGCAGTATGCCAGGCGAGACATCGACACCACTCGGCCAATGCATTTTTGCATGGCACCTACGGGGAAGAAAGGGACTACTCTCGCAACGTTCTACTTCTACATCTACAAGCAGCCCACAGCCTCCATTCATCAATGATAGAGTCTAGCACTCTCATGTAAGGCGAAGCTTGGCCTTCAAACACCCGAGCATGATTAGCGAATTTGCTGCCTTCTGATCCTTCTGTGAGAGGAGCTTGACCGCGTCAGGCCACCATGCGGCGAGAGTGCTTTGAGCGCCAGGGCTCGGAAGAGACACGCCCAGCCTCGTGTTCAGGCCTGACCATATCGCAGCAGCGTACGAGCACCTCACCGTCAGGTGATCCATCGTCTCGGCATCAACGGAACAGAGAGGACACAGGGTATGCGAGGTCAGACCACGCCGCAAGCGGCGGTCGGCCGTCCAGCACCTGTCCCGGAGCGCAAACCACGCGTGAAGGCGCACTTTAAGGGGCGCAAAAGAATGCCACACCTGCGGCGCCCCCGGCATCACCGTTCTGCCCTCGAAGAACGTCTGGTAAGCCGTGCGCGCGCTGAACTTGCCTGATGCAGTCCACTTCCACTCGAATTTATCATGTTCCCCGCTGCGAGGCACGGCTTGGATCGCACTCCAGAGGTGCAGGTATTGGACGACCGCATCCACGGACAGCTCCCCTTCGATGTCACGGGCCCAAGCATGATTGGCTAGGCCCTCCTGCACTCGCCGTCGTTGCCGAGAACTGGGCATTATCATGGCCACAATCGCGGGCGCAATTGTAGCTGCAGTGAGGCCATTGATCCACGGGTCTTCCCAGAAAGAAACCCTCGAACCATCTGTGACTGTGATCCTCACCGACGCATTGAACAAAGCAGTTGCCTCGCGCATGACCTTGAACTGCATGCCTGCCCACGATCTATCCTCGTCCGTTTTCTGTAGCCAAATCCATCGAGTGCGCAGCGCGGCGTTCAACCAACGCAAGTTATGGAAGCCCAGGCCACCGATGCGTTTGGGCTGGCACACAGCGTGCCAAGCGACCAAGCAGTTGCCGCCCCTGGCTTCCTCTCTGCCAACCCACAAAAAACCTCTCCGGAGCTTGTCCACGGCTTTGAAGAACCAGGGCTCAAGGTCAAGAGCCATAAGCTGATACACCACAGAAGCTGTCATGACCATTTGCACGTACACAACCCTGCCGTCCTTAGTTAACAGTCTCGCTTTCCAAAAGCTCAACTTGTTGGCCAGTTTATCCAGGACCGGCTGGAGGTCGGAGCGGCGCAGCTTCCTGACGGACAGAGGAAGGCCTAAATATGAGCACGGCAGAGGTAAAACTGGGCAGGCCAAGGATGGCGACACCGCGCTGATCACCTCCGTCGAGCAGCTGATAGGTATAGCCGCACTCTTCGTGAAATTCACCAGCAAACCTGACGCCGAGCCAAAGCAGTCCAGGATGGCACGCACGGCGCCAAGTTCGCTCTCCTCTGGCCTGGCAAAAACAACCACATCGTCCGCGTACAGCGACACTCTATGTCGTAGACCATCACTTACAAGGTCGGCAAGCACTGCATGCCTTTCGGCCTCTCTGAACATAGCATCCAAGACGTCCATGACGATGGACAGAGGGTCCCCCTGCCTTAAACCTCTGCCATGTCTGAACCGGACGCCGGCGCTGCCATTGACGAGAACCTGTGTTGTGGCTGAGTGAAGTAACAGGCAGATCCACCGTACCCACCTCGGCCCGAACCCGCGCTGCCGGAGAATGCTCAGCAAGAAAGGCCACGCAACGCTGTCAAAAGCACGCGCAATGTCGAGCTTCAGAAGAAGGGCCGGCACGCGCTTGCGATGCAACGCCTTGGCAGATTGCTGAACCAGGAGGTAATTGTCCTGAATGCATCTACCCCTGATGAAAGCGCTCTGGTTACAGCTGACGAGTTCCTGCATCCTTGGTGCGAGCCGACGCGCAAGCAACTTGGCCAGAAGCTTTGCAAAGCAATGAACTAAACTTATCGGCCTGAAATCCCGCATGTCCACCGCGCCTTCTTTTTTGGGCAAAAGCGTGATCAGAGCAGAATTAAGCTTCCGGAAATTCTGATCTCTCCCCACAAAAACAGCATGCATTGCTGCGAGGATGTCTGCTCTGATGATCTGCCAGCAGGCACGAAAAAATTCCCACGGATATCCATCCGGGCCAGGTGACTTGTTGCTAGGCATGTCCTTTATGGCGGCCCAGATTTCCGCCTCAGAAAACTGCGCTTCTAGCCCACCCAGCTCACACGTTGCCAGATCAAGTCCACTCAAATCCAAGTCATGATCCCTATCAAACGCAGAACCCAGCAAATTGGCGAAGAAGTTTGTAGCGATATCCTCTTTTGCCTCCTGTTCTGAACCCACAGTTTCCTCATCACGCAAGCAAACGATGTGGGTGCGGCTGCGGCGTTTAGATGCGTGTATTCTGAAAAACTGTGCAGAAGCATCACCGTCTCGCAAACCTTGCACCCTGGCCCGTTGCCGAGCAATTGTACGCTCTAGGGACGCCAAACCAAGCAAGCGCTGCTTCAGCTGCCGTAGCAAGCTGAGCTCCACCGAACTGAGCGCCCTGCTCTCTTGGGCAACTTCCAGCCTCAAGATGACCTCATTCGCCATCAAGATTTTGTCCCTGATGCTGCCCACAGATTTCTGACTCCAGCTCTTCAGGGTCCGAGCAAGGCGCCGCAGCTTGAAATTGATCCTATCGAGCGGCTCCTCAGGCGCCCCGGGGCTGTCCCAGCACGTCTTCACGACAGCCTCAAAGCCGTCCATCTTCAACCAAAAACTCTCAAACCGAAAGCGTTTCTTAGCAATAAAACGCACGGCCGTTGTCATGAGGATGGGGCAGTGGTCCGAGAGAGAGGATGAGACAGCGGAGAGGGAGGCGTCGGGGTGCATCTCATCCCAATCAACCGAACAGAACCATCGATCGAGCTTGACCAAGGTCGGCTGCGCACGCGCGTTGGACCAAGTGTACCTCCTCCCAAGCAGCGTTGCTTCCTTCAGTTCCAACTCGTTCAGGAAGCGCCGGAACATGCCCATGGTGCGTCGATTGACGTTCGCATTGTTCTTGTCGCGGGCCTCGACGATGAGGTTAAAATCGCCAGCAATAGCCCACGGCCCAGCAAGCACGGAGCGCAGCGAGCGCAACTCATCGAGGAAAGAGGCCTTGAGCGCATCCAGCGTTGGCCCATAGACTGCAGTGAGCCACCACGGTTCGCCGCCGGCGACGGAGAGGTTGATCGACACCGAAAATCTGTCTGCACGGCTGCTAATAACGCGCACATCCGCGGATGCCCACGCCACGATGATGCCCCCCGCAGTTCCGATCGCCGGCACATACTCAAACCCGTCGAAGCGGGCGCCTAGGGTTTCATTGATCAGGAAAGGAGTAACAACATCAAGTTTGGACTCCGACAAGCACACAACAGATGCAAGCGCATTGGCCACAGCAGCCTTAACCACTAAGCGCCTAGCAGGATTGTTCAACCCACGTGGGTTCCACACAGCAATGTTGAGGTTTTGCACATCCATTGGAAAGACCCACAACGATCCACGTGGAACCGCGATCTACGCGACTACCACGTCCACCTGGGCCTCCGCATCCACGCTCGCGTGGTCAATATAGAGGCCAAACAACGCGGCAAGCGCTCCCACATGTTCAGGTCCCAGCGGTGAGGCGAAAATAGCAGCATACTCCTCCAACTGCGCCGCCAAAAGTTTCTCCTCTTCCTTACAGACGCCCAACTTCTTCATTAGCAGAGCCTGTGCATGCTTAACCGCCGAGGATGCAAACACCCCTTTGCCGGCGATGCGCCTACTACGCCTTGTAGATGGCTTTGCCACCATGAACAGGCGCCTCCTTACAACCTTGGGGTCCGGCAGAGACAACAGCGGATCGTCTAATCTCTTCTTGAAGTGCTCCAGAAGAGCGAGCAACGCCGCAGAGTCCGCGTTTGCATGCGGGTCCATAGACGAAGCCCCATGCATGGCGGATCCAGGCTGAAGCCCTGCACCCGTGCCCGCTAGCTGCATCTCCACCAGCTCATCCACGCTCTGCAGGGTTGGGCCCACACCCAGCAAGCTTGCTCTTGGCGTAACGTGACCCGCTGACCCGCGCACAGCAGCATCAGCGTTGTCGGTACCCGGCGTCGCAGCGCGTGCCTGTGTATGCACAGAGCCACTCACGGGTCCGGCCACACCAATCACAGGCCCCGACACGGATCCTCGCAGCGAATCCTCAACTCCACCCACTGAGTTCGCTGCCTCCCTGTCCCCAGGCAAAAAGGAGGCAGCAGCAGCATCCAGAACGGTACGCTGATTTACCATGTCTCGTGAACCCACCGAGCACGGGCTTTGACTCCCGTCCACTCTGCTGCAGCTAGACCCCACACTGGTCGTCTCAGCACTGCATCTCCCAACCACAGAACGCGCGTCGTCACCTCCTTGGCTAGTTTGAATTCCCTCCACTACGCGCGAAGGCGAGAGAATCCCTGCAGTAGCTCCACGCCGACTGCCGGCCTGGCTCGCAGCTCCAGCAGCTTGCTCGCAAGCCACCTCCAACAGATGTACAGAGACGCCAGGGCTACGCACCGGGGCCCACCTCTGTTCCGCAGCAGCCCCAAGACGAGTTGGCTCAGCCGCAACCTCTGCCACCGCAGAGACAGGACTCTGCACTGGGATCCACCTCTGCATGGGAAGGACCGCTTCCCCGCCGGCAGCGGCATTTTCTCCGGCCACCCCAGTGCCGCCGCCCCTGTGCATCCGGCCAGCGCGGCGTCTGCGCTTCTTCGGCCGCGGCGGTGGCAGCTCACCGTCCTCACCACCAGCAGCATCTCCAAGGCCGCCGTCGTCAGAGGGTGAGCTCGGCGGCGGGGGCGGCGACGGCGAGGGAGAACCGTCCACATCCCTGCATATGCCAGTAACCCAGAACCGGATGCGGTACCACAGCACCTTGGGGGACCTAGTGTGAGGCTTGCGTCGCGCCGCCGAGATCTGAAGCTTGTCCCCGGATTCCGGCTCGGGCACGGCGAGCCACCTCGTCTCCGGGATAGCATCCACATCATGAGTCCACATGGTCAGCCTGAAGCAGGACATGTCGTCCCTGGTGGCCGTGGCGACATCCACCGAGTCAATTATGCCCGATTTTTCCAGCAGGAAATCGGCGGTGCGGCGTTCCCAGGCGTGCTCCGGAATGCCTCTGATCTCCAGGTTTGCCCGAAGGGGCACATCCACTAGCTCCGCATTTGCCCGGCGAGACCACGGCGACAACAGCAGGACACACTCCGGCGCGGACACCCGCCCCGCGTCCACCATCTTGTTCCGCACGTCCATCGACCGGCAGAGGATGAGATAGTCAGCCGGGTCCGCCGCACGGATCGAGAAATCCATCGCGGTGAGGACGAGCTCCCTGTGCAGCACGCCGGCGACGACGTCCAGAGAGAGCTCAGGCCTTGTACCACCCACACGGACGACCACCGCGCGTTGGAGACTGGCTTCCATACCGACCATCTCAGGGGACGGTGGTAGGTAGCACACGTCCAGAGCAGGGCGCGCCATGGGTGACTCGTCTGTGGCCGGAGGGGAGGGCATGATGGCTTGCTGGAACGGCGCGAAGGGGACGGAGAACGACGCGGAGGAGGCTTCCACCGCAGGCAGGGGCGGATCCTGCCCACGGACCACCTCACGCCACGAGCGGCCGTCAGCCAGGGGGGACGCCGGCGGCGGAGCTGCCTCCTGGACGCGAACGCGACCACCAGCAGCAGCGCCCACTTGGGTAGGGCCGCGCAAGGCCGGTGCGGAACGCACAGGGGACGTCGAGGCAGAGGAGCTCCGCTGCCCCTTAGAGCACTCCGGGAGATGTGGCCATACTCGCCGCAGCACACACAGATCGGCTCGTTGGTGCACTTGGCGGAGATGTGGCCCTCCTCGCCGCAGTTGTAGCAGAGCCCGTGCAGAGATACCGGCACCCGGCTTGCCGCGCCACCCGGCGGCGGACGCGCAGCAGGCCTGGGTTCGTTCTGCAGAGGCTGCTGACGCCGAACCTGGCGACGACGTCGACGCGGATGCAGCCAAGGATCCACATCAGCTGCTCCGAGCGGCGGTGCACGGCGAGGGCCAGCACCTGCCACACCTACCACATGACCATGGCCGGTAACCACAGCGGGCGGCGATGCACGGCTAGAGCCAGCACCAGCCGCCCAGCCATTGGCACCGATCTGGCGGCCTGACGGCGCCACAACCACAGAACGGAGCTGCTGCGCAGGGGGGAAACGCGAGGTGACCGAGGACGCGCTGTCGTCGGAGTCGGAGAGGGCGACGCGGCTCATGGTCGCAAAGGAGTCGACGGCGCCGGAGATGGAGGGTTTGGTGGGAGGTGGGAGGTTGGGAGCGAGCGTACGGAGCGAGAGCGAGCAGCTCTCCCAACGTTCACGGTTGTGTCCACCTCCTCTCACGGCCCGGTCTTATCACATTCCAAGTCTGCCTTTTTGCGGTTTTCAATCCGCATCGGGCGGTTATTTTGCGGTTTTGGACGTTTTGCAGGCTCTGCTAGAGATGCTCTAACCATAGTCCAAGCAGAATTTCATGCTGGCCGGTATCGCACTACATGAGGCTCTATGAAAAAGTTAAAGGGTCATTTAGATCTCTCGTACGTTTGTCGCCGGTATCGCACTACATGAGGCTCTATGAAAAAGTTAAAGGGTCATTTAGATCTCTCGTACGTTTGTCGTCGGGGATTTTAATGAGGATTTGAGGAAGGAAGAACAACTAGGGAACGTGATCATGATTTATCACAGATCGCGAATCTTCGTGATATGGTATGTGTGATTTAGAATATTACTCCGTAGAAGATAACCTCGCGTTGCAGTGGGATTTTTTTTAAGTACCCTGTTATGTAAGGTATAAAATGCATGAAAAAAGTTTTATATAAAAATATGCAACATTCAATTGATCACAATAGTCCCAAATTTGACCATGTGAAATAGTTGTATATTTAACGATTATTAGCGATGTGGATAACTATATGGTTGAAAATGTATGATGTACATAGGTTACATATATAGATTATCATTTATACTTGTTGGGATTTTCGTTATATATAGATATTGGTCCAAATTAAACTTCCGAAAAGCTAGAAAGGGTATTTTTTAGCTCAGTATGGCTTGATCAGGCCTTGCCATCGGCGTCGTGATGTTCACGCTCCCCTCGGTTTCAATTCGACATTTGATTGCTACAAAATCAGGCCATTCCCCGACCATGTTGTATAATGAGTCTAGCTAGCATCTGGTAACGTGGGAGTTTCATAAGCGTTGAATTAAGCATAGAGAGTTGTAGTGCGTATAACATTTGGAGAGGTTAGGTAGGACGACATAACATGAAAGTGCCTTCAATAGTTTTTCTGTCGGTGGATAGACTTTTGGCGCCAAACTAGGCAGACACCATTGTAGATTCCATACCGACACATGACTGCGTTGGGTAGCTGGTATTCAAGATCAAAATTATTTAATGCCGCGGTAAATGCACAATGCCATAAGAAGATACATTCTTGTATAGTAAAAAAATGTTCATGTATTAGAAAATATGTTCCTATATGTGAAACAATATGTTCGTATTTCAAAAAGATGTTTGTGGCATGAAACAAATACTTATTTGAATCACGAACATATTCATGTGTTTAACCAAAGCAAAGTGTTCACATATCAAATAAATATTCATGTTTCACCGAGTTAATGTTCTGGTATATGAAGAAAGATATCCCTACAAATCAAATACATAACACGTATTATAAATAAAATAGTATATTACAAAAAAAAGTAAAAGGAAACAAATAAATAGTTAAATTTGAAACACACGGAAAAATAGCTAAAAATGTCATGAAATGAATAAAAATAAGTTAAAAACAAAAACAACGAGAATAAAACAAAAGGGCCCGACTTTTAATGCTTTAATGGGATTCCCATGCGCATAAGAAGAGCTGGACTAGATGAAGGGAGCCCTCCGCGGGAGGGTGTTGGAGCTCGTGTGGGAGGTCGCCACATGCCAACGTAGCAGACAACTGTCCCCTTATGTGATTATTGCTGGGTTTGGTTGATTTAGGTCCATTTTTCAGGTCTTTGAGTTTGGTAGTGTATTTGCGGAGTACATTACATAACAAATATAATGAAACAAAGTACACTTAGAGCAGGACTACTAAGAAATACAATGCAAAAAACAAAGAGCAGGAGCAGGATATTCGAACATAGTTCATCGAAAGGCACAACATCCAAATGCAGTGTGGAGGAAGGCTTGATAAAAAATGCACTCGGAGCAGGAAAAAAGGTAGAAAATTCGAGCTCAATGAAGTGGAAGCCCTGACAATACATGCACTTACGTCAGGACAGAAAGGCATGACAACAATACGTTCGTGGTGCAGCGAAAGACATGGAAATAATATGAATTCAAGGCAAGACAAAACACAATACATTAGTACACGGTGTAGTGGAATACATGGCAAAACATGCACTTAGGGCAGGCCAAAACACAAAAACATCCAAACCTAATGTCACAGAAGAGCTGAGATGCGAATGCATTGCAACCCGAAGGCAATAAACCATGCACTGGAGGAAGGGAAACTTTTATCGAAGTAATTTCACATGGGATTTAATTTTGAAGAGCAAGATTCGAGTTACACAACAATAAAAAGGGTTATTGATTCGGAAGCTTGGTTCAAAACATAATTTATTTTTCGTATTTGTATCTACAAAATAGGGGAAGAAAAGCCACACATGCCCCACTTCAATGGGCCTAGAACGTGAAAAGTGGCGTGTGCGGGGGCACGAATAGGAAAGAGGACTCCCCTGAGTGTTGCGTTTCACGTGAAAAGGAACAAAACAGTTTCTACACATGGCTGAGTGGACGTAGCTACCTACCCAGTCACTTGGACTACTTTTATGTTATTACAATATTAATTAATTTTATCTTGTCATATTGGGTTAATGGACTAGCGATGTTGTCCTTTTTAATAGCGAATCTAGTGCAGATTTGTTTATGGGCATAATTTACTACAATAAAATCTTATTACGACATGCTAATGCAACCAAATATACTGCAGAACCTTGCAACCAATTCATGCAGCAATACTTACATATTTTAAAGATTTTGAACTTAATGCCACAATGAGCTTGGGCATAATATGCTGATCTTGAAGAGCTACAACTCTAAGACCGGTAATCTCACCCCAACTCCGGTTGACGCAAAAGGCAAACACCACTTGCTGCCCCCAGTGCCTGAAGGACCGACAAAACATGCGGCCACCGGAACCCTGGTCTGCTATGCCTTATGCCTGATGGTCACTAGTACAGAACGACACATTGGATACCCCTCTATGGAAACGGCACGAGTTAGGCGACGGAAAATCGAGCTTTCCGCGTGAGAAAACCCCCCCGCCAGGCATGCTGGCCCACATCCCGTTCTTCATAGGCTATGGTCGCGAATTTTTAACCGTTGCCAAGATATTGGTAACGGAGGTTCCTGTCACTCCGTGTGCGATATGTAATTCATTGGCATCGGATATTTGTATACAACCACTGTCGATTCTCCCATGTTTCTCTGATCCAGCTTGTTTCTACTCCGCACGCGTGTCCTCCATGGCCAAGAGCAAGAGCTCGTCGGGGAGATCGATGGCGTTCTCCTCCTGCGCCGCCGGGGCCGGGTCAGATCTGCCGCTTGTGAAGTGCGTTTGCTGCCGCTGTCGAAACGCGATTCGTCGAGTGTCGCGTTCGGATCTGAACGCAGGCCGGATCTACTTCAAGTGTCCAAATCACAGGGTTAGTTCGACGCTTCGACCAGTTTTGATTGATTTCTAATATGTGTGATGTTGATTTGGCTCTGGATTCGATTTACCATTTGACAGGGGAGGGACGAAGAGTATTCTGAGAGCTGTGTTTTTTTTTTGATTGAAGATTATGTTGAGATGCTGCTTGCTAATGGCGTCGAAGTGGAAGCTGTAGAGCTCAAAAATGTAGTCTTGATACTCAGGAAGGTGAACATGGAGATGAAGCCGCACACTGCAGCTGCTCTAGCTGGTTTGGCATGGAGCCCAACAAACACTTCGACTAAATCTGACCATGTTGTTGTTATGCGAAAGGAGCGGCAGAAAGGATCAGAAATAGCTTAGTTAAATGTTCTTGTGAGCATTGCTAGAATGATTTTATATGTTTGTGTGCTGCTGATAACCCCCAAGAGCAGGGGATCACTGTAGCACCTCTCAATGTGGAAGTAGGGTATCGATCCGCAGGAGCAAGAAGGAAAAGTTATCTATTCCCTACAACTAAAGTGTCACAAGTTTTAGTTGATTATGCACTAAACAAGTTTAAAGAACAAGATGGTTGATTTAATGGATGGAAGTTTAATGTAACAAAACAAGAATGTAAAAGTGTCCCAATCCTCTTCAATGCAAGAGGACAAGACAAAGGTTTTCTCTTATAGGAACAATGGACATGGGTTCATGGGTTCACTCAATCCTCTCTCCCATCTATGGTGATTATCATGTTATAGATAAAAAGTACACACAATTGTCATGCTTTAATGGTAAACTTCTATGACGGCTACATGTCCTAAAACACATAGTTGAAAGAAAATAATCATTTGTGTTGCTAGGTCACCCTCGTAAGGCTAGCGTGGTTTGTTGTCACTCCCACATCATACTTCTTCCTTTTTACCCCCAGATAAAGGATGTTGGGCTGTATTGTGTCACTCAATACATATGCCGTTGTCACATCGGCCATCCCGTACCTACATACATCATACTTCATAATGGACAATATTCTAAACACTAGTGCAATGATTCATATTTCGTGTGCATGACCACATCTCTCTCATCTATCTACACTTGGTGGTGTCAATCACCTCATGACATGGATAAACAAGGCATTATGCATAAATCGAACCATCACATGCATCATAGAATATCTCCAAAGTATGACAAGTCATAAAAGATCCAACACAACGGTAAATGCATAACAAATATCATCTCATACCACAATATCCACCATAGGAATTACATAGATAGATCCATACTTATGCAAGGCACATCATATGGACTTCAACAATGATCATACATAGAGAGATTAGATCAAGTTACCACCACAAACCCAAAGTCCAGGGGGTGGACTACTCCCCCTTCATCATGGTGATGATGGTGGAGATGTTGGAGAAGATGGAGACCACCCCGGCAGCGCCCCGCCGGAGTTTTCCCCCTCCAATCTGCAGCTCCAGGTCTTCTGTTTCGTGGTTTTGTGTTTCTGCGGCGTCCCTTCCGAAAGCCGTCGGGGGACTATTTTTATAGTCGTTTTTAGGTCAAGACGAAGGCACGGGGACGAAGATCGACGGCATCGGAGGCTCGAGGCCCAGGATAGGGGGTCCCACGCGGCCAAGGAATCTGGCCGCGTGGGCCCACCTCTTTTGGCCCTCGGGTTTCCATTTTTTCGCTTCCTTCGCTCCTACGCTTTGTTCCTTCCAAAAAATGATCCCCGCAAAATATTAGGTCATTTGGACGTCGTTTGGGTCCCTGAAACATCAAAATATAGAAAATAGGGTTTTCTGCCAGTGCAGGGTTAATTCCAGAAAAATAGGGAAACTGTGAAATATTCCCAAAATCAATATAAAACAATGATATAACCCTTATATGATGCAAATATGATTGAAATATAAGTAATATAATGCAAAGTTCATGTATGCATTTTACATGCATCAACATCCCCAAGCTTAACCTATACTCGTCCTCGAGTATGAAGGTGATAAAACTAACATGGACTTTGCTTTTTAATACTATCAATGGATATCAAAGATGATTACTATTGCTACATAGAGTCAAATGATTCATTCTTCAAAGGAATAGCAATATACAAGATAGATTATGAAGTGATATCAAATATTCAATGTAAGGATGTTCAATGATAATTCACAAAGTGTAACATAGAAGAAAGTACTATGGACCAAATGTATGCATAATAAAAAGTAAAAACATCCTATAATGGTCATAGAGTATTCTTGTAAATCTGAATATAAAAGGTGGACACTTTGGAAAGATATATAAATAAGTAGAGGTAAAACATGAATAAGTTTCATCTAGCTTCCAAATGCTTCTACTTAAGTTAATGTTTGCAATGTGGTATCCATTGGTGTGGAGCTCTCATTACCCCTATCATAGCATCTTGAATGGTTAAAGTTTAAAGTGAAAGCAAATATGAGTAGTGTGCTTGACAAAGTATGGGTTGAATGCCTCATGCCCCGTGAATACGAGTACCTACACCACGGTGTTACTCAACTCGGGCCACAAAGCAAGTTCAAGTTAAAGTCATTGTAAGTAATATAATAGCGTCATCAAGAGCGTCAACTGGGGTACCTCTTGCCTCAGGACATGGAAACTAGCCCATGTCAAAATGACAAGACAAACAGACAATGAACAATCTCAGCACTCTTTTATTTACTATTTGTATAGCTTTTTATTATGACGTGCATCACTGAATGTTCACTTTGGTACGCTGTAAATTTCCACCATGAATGATGCATGGCTTAGGTTAGCGGCCCAGGCGTCTCTCTAGCCATTTATACAAACTCCTCAAACTTACTAAGTTTCCGCATTTATTTGGCACCATGATAAGCATCCATAAACAAAAGTACATGATATCAACTAAATATAATTAAGAGCACGTTGAAAGCTTGCCATGTGACAGCACATATGAGCTAACTCCCAACCAAGACTCTTGTCAAGCATACAACTTCATAATTTTAATCACAATGGTTCATGTTTATTAAGTGCAATAAAAGTAAAGTGTGCATCAAGTTCGTGAGAGCTTTTTAACCAACTTTCCCATAACAATCAATAACATAAGCATTTTAATTTGGAAACATAGATAATACAATATAACATGATAAACATACTCGGAATAGCATTAAGCTAATAGGTAGATATGGTGGACTCACTGGAAAACTTTGGTTGAAGGTGTTGGAAAACAAGTTTTTACTTGTTGGAATTTTTGGGCTAGCAAAAGGGAGAAAGTTGACCGTCTAAATGCATGCATAAGTGTCCATAGAACTAATCAATCCATGTTAAACAAAGTAAAGTAACATTCAGCATCAAAACATGAATAAAAGATAGCTCTTGATAAAACACTTGCAAATTAATACTCATTAAAAAGCACATGAATCATGCAACTATATGTATCTTTTTGAATCAACTCAAACATCCCTTTCCCAATCTTTTTAATAGCATCCAACTTAATTCAACCCAAATTTCCAGTAGCTCTCTCATATAAATGAAAAGTGGTGGTCTCACAAAAAAAACCAAACCGAAATAACAAAAATAAAAGACGCTCCAAGTTTATGCGATAAAGTGCATTGATCGAAAAACAGAAGTTAGACGTGTGCAAACCGAGAGTGTGTTGGTCCAATGGGGTTGTCTTCACATCCCCAAGCTTATGGTCTTCACCATCCTTGGATAACTCTTGGTGCATCTCCTCTAATCCCTGTGAAAAAACTTCAAAACACCGTTTCTCCCATCTCTTTTCTGTGGGGTGACATTAGTAGTGATAGACAAATGAATTGCTTGCTGCATAAAATCCTTAAACAAAAATGTAAAATGTCCAGAAAGTATATAATGTTGTATGCCTACTTATAAACTCAATTGGATCAAAAAGATTCAAGTTAAAAGTTCAAAGAATGCATCAAACAAAATGGGACAGAATCTGTCCAGAAAAACAGCAGCAGCAAAACGCATTTTTCTACCCTACTTAAATATGTCGAAAAAATCTGAAAAATTCACGCTTACAGAGGATGAAAAGTTGCAATTACAGTTCAAATTTCAGCTCATTCGGAGTTACAGAATAGAAATGAAAAATCATACCGTGCACAGATTCGTGCTGGAATAAAATCTCCGAATACAAATAGCAACTTTTTCAAACCAAAACGGGTAAAACTTGGCACTTTATTAAAAATTCCAGAAACAAAATTAAAAACTAAGTCTCTTGTTACAGCAAGAGGACACAAAGAAAATCAAAAATAAAAACAACCGGGTTGCCTCCCGTAAAGCGCTTTCTTTATAGCCATGTAGCTAGGCTTCTTACTTGATATCAAGATGGTTGGAGTGAGGTGGCTTGGCATCCCCAAGCTTGAATTCTTGTCCTTATTTGATATATGTTGGGTGAGTCTAGGGGTAACATCCCCAAGCTTGAGTGTTTGTCTCTCTTGATCTTTGTTCATCACCCTCAACTCTTCCACTTGAAAATTCTCTTTACACAAAACTCAACATAAAACTTGATTAGAGGGGTTAGTGTCTCCATAAATTAAATCCTCATAGGTACAGCAAAGACATATAATGAGTTGATTCTAAACATTAACTACTGTTACTAAGGTTATGTTTTGCTCTTTGATCAAAAGAACCACACAAAACATAGTAATGAGACTAATGCAAAATAAAAACAGAATCTGTCAAAAACTGGACAGCCTGAAAGGAGCGAATTTTTAGAGGCACTTATGTTGCTCAAATCAGAAAACTTTGAACTAATGAAATGTGTAATAACAACTGAATATTGCTGTCGTAAAATATCAGGTCAAAATTCCTCTTCTGTGATTTTTAACATTCTTCGCAGTGAAGCTTAGGAATCTGTTTTCTGGACAGCAAATCACTATTGTTTGATCCTAGCTCTCAAATAGGACCATCATCTAAAGCATTATCATATAGAATATCTAAACCAAATTCCTCATCACTTTCAAAGCTATTATCAATAATAATATCATTTTGAATGTGTTGATCATCATCAGAATCAGAATCAAAATAGCATGGTGAGTAAGGATATGGGCAATCCTCTAATACCTTTTCCTCTTCTCTATATTCTTCTTGTTCCTGCAAGCCATTAGATCTCTCCTTGATAGCAACAAGATTGTTATAATATTCAAGGATATAGGTATTCTTACAAAAGAGTTTCAAGAGTTGTTCAAGTGTTGTAGCAAGTCTTGGTGTGAGGCTACGAGCTTTATCTATATTAAACATAACTATCTCAAGAATTCCCATTACAATAGTAAATTCCTCGGCTGCCTTCATATCAGTGGTCATAATTTCATTATTATGGTAAGAGGCAATTATAGGCATACTCTCAAGCTTGCATTGAAAATTAAGATGCTTAGGATATTGATCTATGCAGCAAGATACATTATACCTATCACATAATCCATGGCCAATTACATTTAATGCTTCCATTATAAACCTTTTTTGATCAACATTAATTGATCCAACCATAGGGGGTTGCATAAGTACGTGACTCATACATTCCACGAACATAACAAATGAACTAATTTTTTTGTGTTTTTCAAATAAGGAGAGTATAAACTGATACATAACTAAAAGTAAAGCTAATGAGAAACTCACAACCAAACAAGTTTAAAGGAACCTCCCCAAGCTTAGATGATTGTAAGATATAAAACAAGATAAAATAAATCTAAAGTCTAGTGCACACAAGAATAGAAACTTAAGCGCTACGCTCCCCGGCAACGGCGCCAGAAAAGTACTTGATAACCCCCAAGAGCAGGGGATCACTGTAGCACCTCTCAATGTGGAAGTAGGGTATCGATCCGCAGGAGCAAGAAGGAAAAGTTATCTATTCCCTACAACTAAAGTGTCACAAGTTTTAGTTGATTATGCACTAAACAAGTTTAAAGAACAAGATGGTTGATTTAATGGATGGAAGTTTAATGTAACAAAACAAGAATGTAAAAGTGTCCCAATCCTCTTCAATGCAAGAGGACAAGACAAAGGTTTTCTCTTATAGGAACAATGGACATGGGTTCATGGGTTCACTCAATCCTCTCTCCCATCTATGGTGATTATCATGTTATAGATAAAAAGTACACACAATTGTCATGCTTTAATGGTAAACTTCTATGACGGCTACATGTCCTAAAACACATAGTTGAAAGAAAATAATCATTTGTGTTGCTAGGTCACCCTCGTAAGGCTAGCGTGGTTTGTTGTCACTCCCACATCATACTTCTTCCTTTTTACCCCCAGATAAAGGATGTTGGGCTGTATTGTGTCACTCAATACATATGCCGTTGTCACATCGGCCATCCCGTACCTACATACATCATACTTCATAATGGACAATATTCTAAACACTAGTGCAATGATTCATATTTCGTGTGCATGACCACATCTCTCTCATCTATCTACACTTGGTGGTGTCAATCACCTCATGACATGGATAAACAAGGCATTATGCATAAATCGAACCATCACATGCATCATAGAATATCTCCAAAGTATGACAAGTCATAAAAGATCCAACACAACGGTAAATGCATAACAAATATCATCTCATACCACAATATCCACCATAGGAATTACATAGATAGATCCATACTTATGCAAGGCACATCATATGGACTTCAACAATGATCATACATAGAGAGATTAGATCAAGTTACCACCACAAACCCAAAGTCCAGGGGGTGGACTACTCCCCCTTCATCATGGTGATGATGGTGGAGATGTTGGAGAAGATGGAGACCACCCCGGCAGCGCCCCGCCGGAGTTTTCCCCCTCCAATCTGCAGCTCCAGGTCTTCTGTTTCGTGGTTTTGTGTTTCTGCGGCGCCCTTCCGAAAGCCGTCGGGGGACTATTTTTATAGTCGTTTTTAGGTCAAGACGAAGGCACGGGACGAAGATCGACGGCATCGGAGGCTCGAGGCCCAGGATAGGGGGTCCCACGCGGCCAAGGAATCTGGCCGCGTGGGCCCACCTCTTTTGGCCCTCGGGTTTCCATTTTTTCGCTTCCTTCGCTCCTACGCTTTGTTCCTTCCAAAAAATGATCCCCGCAAAATATTAGGTCATTTGGACGTCGTTTGGGTCCCTGAAACATCAAAATATAGAAAATAGGGTTTTCTGCCAGTGCAGGGTTAATTCCAGAAAAATAGGGAAACTGTGAAATATTCCCAAAATCAATATAAAACAATGATATAACCCTTATATGATGCAAATATGATTGAAATATAAGTAATATAATGCAAAGTTCATGTATGCATTTTACATGCATCAACATCCCCAAGCTTAACCTATACTCGTCCTCGAGTATGAAGATGATAAAACTAACATGGACTTTGCTTTTTAATACTATCAATGTATATCAAAGATGATTACTATTGCTACATAGAGTCAAATGATTCATTCTTCAAAGGAATAACAATATACAAGATAGATTATGAAGTGATATCAAATATTCAATGTAAGGATGTTCAATGATGATTCACAAAGTGTAACATAGAAGAAAGTACTATGGACCAAATGTATGCATAATGAAAAGTAAAAATATCCTATAATGGTCATAGAGTAGTCTTGTAAATCTGAATATAAAAGGTGGACACTTTGGAAAGATATATAAATAAGTAGAGGTAAAACATGAATAAGTTTCATCTAGCTTCCAAATGCTTCTACTTAAGTTAATGTTTGCAATGTGGTATTCATTGGTGTGGAGCTCTCATTACCCCTATCATAGCATCTTGAATGGTTAAAGTTTAAAGTGAAAGCAAATATGAGTAATGTGCTTGACAAAGTATGGGTTGAATGCCTCATGCCCCGTGAATACGAGTACCTACACCACGGTGTTACTCAAAAATAGGGTTTTCTGCCAGTGCAGGGTTAATTCCAGAAAATAGGAAAACTGTGAAATATTCCCAAAATCAATATAAAACAATGATATAACCCTTATATGATGCAAATATGATTGAAATATAAGTAATATAATGCAAAGTTCATGTATGCATTTTACATGCATCAGCTACTGTTAGGTGTGAACTTGTATGCATCAATGAAAATTAGTAGAATGTAATAGGTTTGTATGCAGCTATGGAAATCATTAGAATGTAGTAGTTGTGAACTTGTATGCAGTAGGGTTGTATGCAACAACTTATTAGTAATAAGTATCCAATGGAAACGGTTATATAAAATTTCCGTTGCCAATTTGGTGGTTATAAATGTACTGCCTACACAGCAAGCCATCAGTCTCATTCTCACTCTCTCACTATCTATCTTCCAACCCTAGCCGCACACTATAGCTTTTAACTCTCCTCACTCTCTCATGGCTTCTTCTATCGGCGCTTCTATATCCGGCCATCGCCGATCTGGAGGCGACCATGTTTCCGCTGGTGATGCAGCACGTCAGACAGATCTAGAGGCGGCCATGTGTCCGCTGGTGATGCAGCGCGTTAGGCGAATCTTGCAGCAGCGTCCTCTGGGCTAGGCCGAACTGGAGGAGGTCATTCATCAGGTGGTGATGCGGCACCTCCGGCGGATCTTCCAGCAGACCCAGAGACGTGAGGCCGCCGTCGACGGAGGAGAAGGAGGTGGCCGATCTGGAGGCCGCCGTCGACGGAGGAGGAGGAGGTGGCCGATCTGGAGGCCACCGTCGACGGAGGAGGAGGAGGTGCCCGATTTGGAGGCCGCCGTCAATGGAGGAGAAGGAGGTTGAAAGTGCATGTGTTGCCCCATGCGTGATTTTGGTAATTAATGACAATCCCAATGGACTAATGTTTGCATTGAGTTATCCTTATAGATCTTGTCCATGGGAAAATATTGGAGTTCATATGTTGGACTCTAGAAGATAAAGTGATGACCAAGGTTCTATCCAATGGTTTATATAAAGAATGGTCATCTAGAGTTGAACATATTGCAAGTATGTCTTGAAGGATTCAAGACATCATCTTTGTGAAAAGATAGAAGATTAAGAAGTGCAAGTTCAATATGATTCATCTTGGAAGATATCATTGGATTGAAGCTTGCAATGGATACATGAAGACAGAGCTTATCGAGACTCTCTCATAATGGTGTATGGGGGGTATTTGGAGAAGTCTTCATCAAGCATGTGCTAGCAAGCACAATCAAAAAAGGTGTTCCAACTTGAGCGAGTCAAGATCGTCATCTAGCTCAAGTGGAATGCGCAAGGCAAATGTATGATCTTGATAGGGTTTATATTTTACCGGTCTCATGGTGTTAGTGGGAGACCAGGTTATAGGATAGACGACGTACTATCAAGAGGGGCTCTCAAGTGAGTAGCTTGATCGCATCTTTATGGAGAGCTCAAACATTTGCATACTTGGCATATCATCTTTCTTGGTTCTTATATGGATCCATGTGAGAATTTAGAGCTTGTGTTCATCTCCATACCAACCTCTATTTCATCAAAAAACGAATTTCATATGCATATCTTGTTGTGTTTTTGATGTTGGAGGTTTTACCGGTTTATCTTTTCTAGAGAGGTCAAACTCTCTCCTTGTGGTTTCCTACTCACATGATGGACTATGATGTGTATATGCATGATCTTGTAAGGCTTGTGAGTATCTTCGAAACAAGCCCAAGATCATAGAAAACGAGTCCGGATGAAAAACTTATTGCGGTTTTGGTTTGGAGGTTTTATCGGTTGTTCTCTTATCGAGAGGTCTAACCTTTCCCCATTTGGTCTTATCCTTCATTGTTGGACTATGATATTTCTCTACATGATCTTGTAAAGCTCTTCGTTGCGATTCCAACGAGACCAAGAACATCAAAAACGAAGTCCAGATGATCAAGATATGATTATTTTTGTGTTGGGTATGTTTGCAGTTTTTCTAGGCCGGCCTGGCCGGGCCCGAGGCCGGCCCCTAGGCCGGGCGCCTCTGTTGGTAGGCCGGCCTAAAGGCCAGCTGGCCGGCTCCGAGGCCGGGCTCGCGATTTCTGGGCATAACGGTTGGTTTTCGGGGAACCTATTTAAGGGGCCTTCTTCCCTAATGGTTCCCTAACTTCCTGAGCTTGTTTTTCCCCTCTCTCTTCCATTGTTGACCTTTGGAAAAGCTTGCCCCCTCTCAATCCCTCCCATGATTCTTGCATATCTTCGAGGGAAAAGTGAGAGGAGATCTAGATCTACATTTCCACCAATCCATTCCTCCTCTAAGTGAGGGGAACCTAGTTGATCTTGATCTTTGAGTTCTTGGTGTTTCTCCTCCATTGTTCTTCCTCTCTTATTCCCCCATAAGCATTTGTTGCTTTGTTGGAATTTGAGAGTGAAGGATTTGGGCACTTGTGCTCTTGCCATTGCTTTGTGCATCGGTTTGTGCTCTCCACGTGGATTCGTGAAAGTTGAAAGTTTGTGAGCTTGTTACTCTTGCTTCTTTGGACCCTAGACACATTTGTTGTGGTTGAGACCTCTTGTGGTCATTTGTATCTGTTCGGGAGCCCCCAATTCATTTGTGGGTGTGTGCCCCAGATCGTTGTTGTAAAGGCTCCGGATTCCGCCTTGAAGGATTCCGATAGTGGAAGGTGAACCAAACCTTTGTGGTGCGGTTAATCGGAGAAGAAGATGAAGCCTTTGTGGCTGTTGAGTTGACCTTTGTGGTAGTTCACACCTCTCCAACAAGACGTACTCCCCTAAAAAGGAGGAACTCGGGAATACATCCTCGTCTCCGCGTGCCTCGGTTATTTCTATACCCGAGCTCTTTACTTATGCACTTTACATTGAGATAGCCTTCGTGCTTAAAATATTCTATATTGCTATCACATTGTTGCTTGTCTTGCTTAGCATAAGTTGTTGGTACACATAGGTGAGCCTAGTATATTTAGGTTGTTGGCTTGTTAATTTAAACACCTAGTTTTATTCCGCAATTATCAAGCCTAAACCGGAAAAGTTTAAATCGCGTATTCACCCCCTCTAGGCGACATCCTTGTCCTTTCAGACGTGCCCAGAGATGCGAGGCCGCTGTCGACGGAGGAGGAGGAGGTGGCCGATGATGCGAGGCCGCCGTCGACGGAGAAGAAAAGATGAGGTATAAATCGCTCAGCTCATGAACTAGTGTTCCTCACATGTCCTATGTTCATCAATTGTGCTCTTTTTTGATATGTCATATTCTCCCGCGGCATAGGCAATATCTCATGAACTAGAGATGCTCTGTTTTGATATGTAATTTGTATTAGCAACTCATAAAATGTTCTATTGGTTTATATTAGATTGTAAATTATTTCGGCGACACTGTCCAAGACGGAGCAAGCCTCAGTACAACGATTTTGGCGAAATTAATATGCTACGAAGGCTTGCGAGCTCGATGTGGTTTCCACCACCGTCTTCAGGGTGTGTATAGCAATTAAGCTGCATATGTGGTTTGGAGAAGCATGAAACCACTACTCGAGTCTTTTGCTAGCTCAAAGACTGTTTTCTGGGTTTCAGAACGGACAACGAGCTAAGGAAGAAGGTGGAGTACCATAAAAGTTAAGTTTAGAGAGGCATGAGAATGATAGGATTAGCGAGGCATGTGTAACTCATCATCTTTTGATGCTATGTAATGGTGACATTTGTTATATACGTTATGAACGGAATTGCTAGCATATTTGTGCTTGTGCTGTGAGATTTTGAATGTCAAGTTGCAACTGTATTCCAGTTGTAGGGTTATGAAGAAACCTCAATGCAAACGAGTAAAAAGAGAATCTCCATTACTGATGTCCCGCCTCATCTTACATGGAGATATGTACGCCTCCGTTGCCAAAATCTGGCCTCATCGGTGACGGTTTTTGTCCTCCGTTCCCGATGAGGGCCTTCACATCAGCCACGGGGCGGGGACACGGACCATTTCTCAGTTTCTGATGGGGTTTTTGGCCCGTTTCCGATGTGTCGTTCTGTACTAGTGGGTTCCTTCCTTAGCTCTACAGCGTCTGACGGTGCGGGAGAGATCGCCAGAGATCACAAAGGAGCGATGATCTTTGCTTCCTGCACCAAGATGCAGCACTGCGAGTCTGCCGAGGAAGCCAAAGCCCAGGCTGCCTTATTTGGTCTGCAGCAGATGGCCAGCAGAGGAACACCAAACCTGATCCTGGAAGTTGACAGCTCCACTGTCGCTACGGCCCTTTCCTCTATCCATGACCACGAGGATAGGCCTAACCTCTGGGCATCGTATGAAGAAGCTAAACGCATCCTCGCCTCTTTCGATCACCACTGCATCGGAAAAAATCAGGAGAGAAGGCAACTATCTTGCCGATGCACCGGCGAAGTTCAGCAATTCAACCTGTTTTTGTGGGTCCCCTTAGAGCATCTCCACCAGGGGCCTCCAAATCCGTGTCCGGCACCCCCCCAATTGAGGCCCAATTGTGGGGTGCCGGACATGTGTCCGTCCAAGTGAAGGGTGCAGCCCACATCGACACACCCTAAACAAGCACTCGAAATATATTTTTTAACATTCGTTAATAACAATTCTGGTGGAATTTAAACGAGATTTAACAAACTAACAATTAAAATCTAAACAAGATTTAACAAACTAAACTAAAACTAGGCCGATACCGGTGGCACGCTACAGCGTCTACCCAACCACTACACGCGCCGGCGTCGGGGAAGATGCCTCTTCCACATGCCCTCGCCGGCGAAGAAGATGCCAATCCCAGTGCCGGATCATCAACATACTTGTATGCCTCAATGATCTGGCGCCGGAAATGTCATCTGCCACTGCCGTCGGCTACGACCTTTAGAAACGCAGTCTCGGTTGAGGCTGAGGCTTCTGGTTTCACGGCCGGCGCGTGGTGGGATTTGTTCTACCGCCGTTGCATCCGCGGCGCGCCTGATGAGAAGCCTCGCCGGCTTCATCCTGTGCCCCCTTCTCCGCTGACCGTGACGCTGCCGGGGAAGTTTCATGTGCTATTCCAGGAGCGCATGGTAAGGGTAGATCGGGCATCTTTGGGTCGTAGTCGTCCTCACGGTCAGAGCGGGCACGCTCGTTGTCCGACGGGAACCACTCCGACGTTGGCTCCCGCGCGCCGGTAGGGAGGAAGACATCGCTGCGACACGCCTCGTACTTCGCGTCCACCACGGCGTGCCAGTAGGGCACCGAGATGGAGTACTTGGGGTTGAGCTTCTGCTCGTACGGCCCATCCACTTCCGCTTGATGAAGTCGACGCGCTCCTGCCCGCAGAGCCGCGGCGCCACCGGCACGTTGACTCACCCACCCCTCCGGCAGGGTGGCGTCGTCCTCCACTGGCACACTGTGGCGGCTGCACAGCCGCACGGTCTCTAGCGACAGCACGTATGGAGGCATGTTGGCTCCCTCCTCGCGCCACATCTCGCGTGGAAACGCCTTGGCCATCTCCGCCTCCTCGTTGTGGCGGCGACGTTGCTCCAGGTGCTCACGGTGTTGCCGGCGGCGGCGCTCGTTGTAGCGACGAGCACGTTCTGCGAGAGGATGTCATGATAACGCCGAAGCTCGCGCTCCTCCGGCGTCTCGCGGCTGCCCACCATGCTTGGCGGCTGATTTGTTGGTGGCGAGTTGGTTGAGGGAGAAGAAGTGGTGTGGGAAGAGGAGGGCCGCGACGCCGTGTTTTAAAGGTGGCCGGAGGAGCGGGGTTGGGTGGCCTGCATTAACGGCTAGCCACTGGTTCGCCTGGCCACGCATTAACGCCGCCGACGCATGTGCAGGGCGCCGTCGCGGGTAGTCGCAGCGACTTCAACACGTGGACGACGCGGCTCGACGCATCGCTTCCTTCTGCGCCCGCCAGTTTGAATGGGTGCGGCGTAATTGCGAGAGGGCCTCGAAACTTGGGGGCCCTTTCGGGGGGTGCCGGACACGATTTGGCTCGGGCCGAGCACTTGGGGGTGCCGTTGTGGGCGTTTTTCGGCGTCCGAACCCCCAATGGGTCTTTGGAGGGTCATTTGGAGGGTGCCGGTGGAGATGCTCTTACCCCCTGGTATGTTGAATCTTGAACCTCAGACTCTGTATCGGGTGGCATTGAGGAAATATAAAGCTCTCTCTCCTACTCAAAAAAATGCTGATTGCCACGAATGATTTCACAAGACATGGTCATTTCTGAACACTTGTGTGGATATGTGGGTCGTAAATAGAATTAACACTATATAATTATGCCAATTTTGGATAAATCATAATGTCAGCAAAAATCAACAGAAAGTTGAATCCTGTGTGAAATTGTAGTTTACTTATAAAAAATAATATACAATCATAACTCATCAATGATAAAGTCAATATCAACAACGACATGGGCAACAAATACACGCGGGGCAATCAGGATCGGTTCCTGCAAAGCAATTAAGAGTTTAAATATTAATTTTAAACAATATGAAAAATTATTGAACTAGAATTTCAAAAGGATATAAGATAATCCCGATAACAAACAATTAATCCTATATAGATGAGACAATACGGAAAACTATGTATTTCCATTATTTTAAATTTTAGTATAGATAGGTGATACCTTTGTTTATGCTTTGGCCAAAACAACGGAAAACATCATACCACATTGATTGACGAATACAAAGTGCATCGTATGAAACCTATTTTCCTTGGGCACCAATCCAACATATAACACTTTAATTTGTTCTCTGCTCAGTTAAATAATTTTCAAAGATCTATTAAATTGTTCTTGTAGTTTGAAAACATGTACTAGGAATATTACATTTAAAATGAGTGTAAATTATACATTTTATAGGTCACTTTTATTTGATACGTATTGTACATTTTTCTTTGAGAAAACATTTGACATTTGTAGTTATGGGAATAGTACATTACAATCATATACAAAAAAAAACAAATGAGATCATTCCTACCAACATCATTGGCTTGAAAATTTGTATAAACCTAACTCGCCTCCAACAGGCTTTATATATCATATTAGAAACTCACCTACAACAACGAGACAAAGGCTTCAATATTCAAACATCGCTTGAAGATCACGATGTTCTCAGGCATATGCAGAACAAGATCCGACTCCTGAAGAAGGGCGGCCTGACTGGCTTGGACCTAGAAATAACTGTTTGGTTGACTCTTCGAGTCGAGTCACTCCGGCTTGTGCTTACAAATTTTGCCACTGGACCTAGAAATAACTGTTTGGTTGCATAGCACGAAACTTAAAGCAGTGCTCAGCGAGGCCCTGGAGTAATGGCCGATTTGGCCGTTTCCGCGTGGCCAGGCCCAAGCGAGCTCCGCGTGCCGCATTCTCGCACGCGTTGGGAAGCGCGGGAGACGAGACGGTTTGGGAATAACTCCCACTCCCACTCCACCACTATCACCCTCATCCTCTCCGCTTCCATGGTCACCGCTTCTCCTCCCCCGCCCTGCCGCACTGGCCAGTCCTCCTCCCTGTCCTCCACCGCTCACCAGAAGTGGGTGGACGTGCTCGTGGGCTAGGCGTCGACCAATTGGGTGTGGATGCTGAAAGCCCCGTCGCCGGCTTGTCTCGGCCGTCCCCAAGCTCCGGCGGCCGCATCGGCTCCTGCGTCGGTGCCATTGCCGGTCGGGAAAGCAGCGGCAACGCCATCGACGGCGCCACCTTCTTCTTCGACACTGGCAGGAGGACCCACGCCCTCATTGGACACGGTAAGTTAATCCCCCTTCCCTCCTTTTTAGGTCATCAGACAGTACATTCGGTGCCGATTTAGATTTCGGTTAGGGTTTGTGCCCATGGGGGTTTTTAGACACCACTCCCGGCCTATTTAGCTTGATCTTGTGTAGGCTATTTCTAGATCTCCTCCTGCTTGTAGATCTGTTAGGGTTTGTGTGTGTGTATGATTCGGGTATGATGCATGTTTGCATTGTTGCCATTTTGGCATGTTCTTGTCCTTGTTCATTGTTGTGTGCTATTGTCCAGGGACTTGCCATTGTTGGCATTGTTGACATTTTGGCATGTTCTTGTCCATGAGTTGTACGCATTGTTGTCTGTCATTGTCTAGTGACTTGCCATTCTTGGCATTGTTGCCATTTTGGCATGTTCTTGTCCATGTTTTGTTGTCAATGTCCTTGTACATGCTTCCAATAGTCAATGTCATTGTCCATGTTCTTGTTCTAGTCCATGTTCACCTTCATGCTCCTGTTCAAGTTCGAGTTCATGCTCATGTTGCTCACTGACGCCTCTATCTTGACAAGGTACCCAAGACCGAATGGGAAACTGCTGAGAGGCATCCGCAGACCCCTCCTGGCTTCGATGGCGTTCTCCCCCGCAACCGGTGGGCGGTGGCTGCTGAGGCCTGATGTGCCCGATAGGCAGGATGAGGCGGCGAAGCTATTCAGCCATACTGAAGGACATCAGCCGACGATCGGGCACATACCCAGGCCTGTGGCACCTCAGCAGTTCTATGCCCAGCTGGACAAGGATGATCTGGTGATGCTAGTCATCCCCAGGTCGTTCCAGCCCGTGCTGATGGAGCTGTTCCAAATTCCATTCCCTCGTTGCTTGCCGATCTCGGCGCGCCACTACTGCGACGAGTGGGTGCAGGTGTCGATGGTGGAGGGTGAGATGGTGCTGGGCAGGAACTGGCCCGTCGTCGTGATGAAGTACGAGCTGGAGGAAGTCGACGCCATCGTCTTCAAGCTCACCTCCTAGGGCTTCAAGCTCACCATCTTCAAGAGCGCCACTTCGACGTCCAGGGGCTACACCTGCCCTTACCACGGCTAGGACCAGTCGTAGTAAGATTTAGATGACTGCTGCACAAGCGTAAGTGTTGCCCCTGTTAGTTGTTGATCCAGGTGCATGGGATGCCCTGTTAGATGTTGATCCAGGGCTTATATATGCCCATAAACATGTTTGGACGATGCATTTTCTGCTGTATATAACTAGATGCTACTGAACCTCTACTAAGTATGCCCTCAATGTGTGTTAGCTCTGAATGTGTGTTAGCTGTGACAGTTTTAGAGGTGGTAAGATCACCATTTTCATATCAGGTGAACATAACACGGCGCAAGGCTGTAACCAAACACCAGGTTTTGGCTCTAATTCATGGCCAGGCACGTAAACAGGACAACAAACAGCGGGTAGGAAAATTGCAAACCTTATGTCCATTCATATCCATGTCTAATGAGGTCCAGTCCATTTGTAAACAAAATTAAGTCCAAAATCTATTGGACTATACCAATCCAATTCCAGATTTAGGCTCTCCCAAGGGTTTAGTGGCTACAGATGATATCATAGATTTGCCAGACGAGACAGATGATGATGAGAATAATGATTGTATGGCGATTCCTCATACGAATGCTCCTTTTATAAGTGGAAGCGGTCAGCCAAGTCTCCCAAATCGACTCTGAAGGAGCCCGTCCAGAAGCAGACTCTTCTTGCCGACCATCCGTGCCAAGGCCAACTCTAACAACGACTGCGACCTCTACTCCAGTCACGTCCCCCTACCTAATCCCGACGAGGAGATGAAGTCTGACAGCCAAAAGAGGGACTCCCTCCGTTGAAGGGTAAAACCCATTTCCTTTGGTCATTTTATAGTTTCTGATATTCGTGGATCTTTATTATCTTCGTCTGTGCAGGGTGCTCAAGTCCTTGACTCCTACGCCACAAAATCTACAGGCTCTAGTCGTCAACTTGTCATGCGGGTTCTGGAGCCGGCGAGAGTTGGAGGAGTCGAAGCTCCAGGGACGGCTACCACCTCAACTGCTCACACTACGACGAAAGTTGGGCAGCAACATGGGCACAAGCCAATTAGTCCGAGCTGTGACTGTAGCAGCTTGGTGAAAAGGACCGGCCTGAGTATGGACTGCAGATCGTTGAGCAAGAAGAGGATTACCACACAACGACAAATGCTCCTTCTGTAATTCGACGGAGGAAGATGATCAACACTTGTTCATCGGCTGCGCAATCAGTAACATCATTTGGAGTAAGGTTTTGCAGTGGGCCAATCTACAAAATCTTACACCCTCTACCGATGACACGCTGCAGCAATGATGGCAAAAAGCTAGGATCACGCTAATAGGAAAGAAGTGGAAAAGGCTGGACTCAGTCGCAATACTAACGGCCTGGATGCTTTGGATAGAGAGAAACAACCGGATTTTTGAAAAGATTCATAAGCCGGTTAACGTGCTCTTCGATTAGATAAAAACTGAAGCGAAGCAATGGAACTTAGCTAGCAAGGGTCGCATATTCTCAGACTGAGAAAATCCCACTTGTTTCCAATCTTTAGCGTTGCTCTTTGATGTTTGTAGGTCGCAAGGGTTTCTTTTCTTAGTCAATAGGGTCGTTGTAAAGTTGTTCCTTTTCCTTTTTCGCTGGTTTCCAGCGCCTATGTAAACTTTGGCTCGTCGAGCCTTTCTTCTTCTCCTATATTAATACCTGCAGAGCTCATCCATGGTTCCAAAAAAAAGGACCGGCCAGTAGGCATTTACCTTGAGACTCAAATTAGAGCAAAATTGCTACAGGGGTTGCAGGCTACAAACTTATTCGAGTAACTCAAATATATCCAAGATTTGCTATAATTTTTGTAGAAATTTGTGGCAGCAAAAAAAAAAGTGATGATTCGTTAGCTAGTACAGGGAACATAGAAATCGAGGGAATGGTGTTCACGGCAACAAAAGAAAGACCTTTTCTTGGAAGATCAAGTTAAGCTAGCATAGGAAACATGGAGGAGCGAATCTAGCTTTTGGAGTAAGCTCCCATGCTGTTGGGGAGATGAAGCACCGATTGAGGTGAAGCAAGGAGTTGACCAGGAGAGCGGGTAAACAGGAGGCCGCGCCTGACGCCCGGCCAGAGAGGAAGTAAGCAGGAGGCTGCGCCGACACACGGCCGAGCACGACGAGCGACGATGTGAATGTCAAAGGGCCGGTGAGCTCGGAGCTAATGGAAAGTTTCCTACGGAATTGACTAAGGGAAGTCCCACAGGAAAATATCCCAAGGATACAATCCTCCAAATCAAACAACTCACATAGCATTACAATCCTGCAAAAATCTTACAGAAATCCTATGAATCAAAGGAGCCCTGACTGGTTTTCTCGAGGAATCATTGGCCTGAATCTAATCGTTTTCCAAATGAAAAACTTCTGCGTTCGAACTAAACTAGTGGTACTACTTAACTACCTACACTATTCTTAGGAGTAAGCTGGCGAGACTCTGCAACGAGATCAGATTGAGCAGAACTGATAACCTATAAGCCGAAAAAACTGTATTGTACGCGGTACTCACCGTGATCAGATTCCGCGACGAGGATGATACTTGATAGTAGAATGATCTCCAGCGCAGTAATGAGAAGAGCCATGTGGTACCTCCGAGCCATATCCTCCTACTTGCAAAATTATTTGTAGAGTAGCATGTGGTAGAACACCGTCTATAAATGATTCGCGGAGTTAAAGGAAGACTCAACTAACTGACTAGCTACTACTGTCTTAGACAAAAGCTTCGACTTGCCTACTCCAGATGGCGTATGACATCACAATGACCTTTCTTAACTTTTTTTTCCTTAACTTTGGACAGTGACTACTGCAGAAAGGATTGGTTGAAGTCTTAACACAAGCGAACTTTGACTGGGCATGTATGGACTAAAGATGCCGACGTTGTAGTGTAAAAATAAATGGTGCTGTCGAATTAGCTAGGTGCCTTCACCGATTTCAAGATGGTGATTCTTTTCTATAGCTTTGGAACTTTCAGTATCAAATACAAATATCATATTAGATTTTGGGAGGACACATGCTGTTTTATTGTGCCGGGTTTACGAAAATGAGCTGAACGATCCCTGTTGTAACAAGCTGAAGAACCAAGCGATACCTATAAGCCATTATTGAGGAAAACGAACGCCGTTGCACTTACTGTTTTTGGTTGTTATGCTGCTTCCTCTTCGTCTAAATAACGGATCTGTACCAGTACTACGATAATATCAGCTGGAGAGAGGAACCTTGAATAACTTTGACTGGAAAATAATGATATTGATCGGGTCAAATTAAGTTACATATATAGTGTCAGTGATCTTTTGAATAAGACAGTGCATAAAACTGAGAAAATATTGTTCAAAGCGAAAAAGAAACTTTGACCCGATCATGTTGACTGGGATATGAAACTTATATGGCTTCGTCAGGAGTTAGCGTGTGTTTATTTTCACCATCAACTACTTAGTGCTTAGACAAGTGCATTAAAGAAGTTGGACCGTTGTTTTTTTCTTTTGAGGGAATATTGGATAGGTTCATGTCCTGAAATATACATACGCGTCATTACCCCCAATTGTCCAATTCATGGATATAAAAACACATACGACCAAACCGGGGCCAGTGAGTAGAAAGATTAGTTCATGGATGATGCAAACTAACAAATTTATTAGACCTTTTAGAGAAGACCAGTTAGGTAAAGTTTGCATCGGCACGTTGGGGTGTGGTTTTTCTCCTAACGGACAGAAACGGACCAAATAGGCCGCTGCGTTGGAGTTGCCGTAACAGCCCTCAGCGGTGACACTACACTTAAAGTTGCATGCGGGCCATGAAAACACAGTGGATTGCCAGGAGGCACCGCATCCGGATGCGCTCGGGACCCGCACAGATGCATACGGAGGTGGGTAGTCATTCTCAAGAAAGTGTCCAGTGGAAACTAACTTTCACTGAAAGTTCGTGAAAACCACGAAAAAGTCATGTTTAAAATTTCTAAAAACTTCTCAACAAAAATGCATTTTTTGGGCAGGTAGAGTTCTATAGGCATGTAAATTTTCAAGTTGAAATTAAAAATTGTTTAGGAGCCAAAAAATGAAAAATCCAGCAATGAATAGTAACTTTTAGCTACTATGCATTGCGGAAATTGTCATTTTCATAGATTCTAAGAAATTTTGAGTTTCAACTTGTAAATCTACATGTCTATAGAACTCTACATTCTCAACATAATGCATTTTTGTTAAGAATTTTTTTAAACTTCTAAAAATGATTTTTTCATGGTTTTCACCGGTTTCCACCGAAAGTGTCATTCCCTGTACTCAATCGTCTAGGTCGTGCACACTGGTGTCGTCGTAAACTGTTCAGAGATGAGACGGCCAGAAGGACCCACACGACGTGTGTTTGTACCTCCACCATGGCGAACTCTGGATTTGGATCGCGCATGGTTATTGTTGGTCGAGTGCTGGTTAAGCTCACCACTCAGCCAAAGAGGTAACCATATTGTTATCACGGGTATTGCACCTAACCAGACATCTACTCCCTCTGTACCAAAATATAAGATGTTGTGGGTATTTAGCATTTTTATGATACAGGTGTATCTAGATAAATATTAGTATATAGATTCACTCATTTCAATTCGTACGTGGTCCATAGTAAAATATCTATAACATGAGAACCGGCTAGTAGCCGGGTGGTTAAGGCTGCGGTGGTGCAGCCAGCCCACTAGGGTTCGATTCCCGGCGAATTCCTGGTGTCTCCCTCCTCTATTTAAAAACCGTGGAGCTCCTCCTCCACTGGGTTAAAAAAAATCTATAACATCTTATATTTTTGGTACGGATGGAGTAATACTTGCACAAATCTAGCCGAAAACACGAAACGCATACGACCAAACAGTGGGGATAACTTTGTGATCTGATGCAAGTGGTTTGTGGGCAACTATTTTTTTTTCTAGAACATGGACCAGATCCCGTAAGTCGGGACAGACTCATCTGAACCATGTTGCCCAGATATCCAAAATAGCTGCAGACAACCAAGCAGTCCAAAATACAGCCACTGTAGTTGATTGATCTGGTAGCGTCATGAGTTCAGACTTGGTCTAGGAGTAGAATTTTCAAGGGGGTGTACGAAAGCACACCTCAAAATTGATAGGAACTGTAGCACGACTCCAGCTTCAAAGTGGCAAAGTCCAAGTCAACCAGGGGATATGATCCATGTGATGTCGATACATTTTGAATTTCATATACACTCGATGTGGACGTGCATTGACTAACACATATTTACTTGCATCATGGAGGAAATTCCAACAATAGATCCAGACATTTGCAAAATGGTACTGTACGTTGAAAGAGCTTCACTTCTGAACCATGCAAAAACTAGACTTGTATCAGTGGATCAGTAGACAATTGTGATCAGCCAAAGGCCGCTGAACACTAATCTCCCTAATCCAGCAACAGACCTCTATAAAATCAGCCGAAAATTAACTATTGCCCTCATTGCATACCAACCACATGGCTCGTGCACTAGTGTTAGCCATCCTAGTCTCAACGATTTTGCATCCGTTATCGCTGACAACAGTAGCCGATGAATCTGACGACAACCGAGATGCTCTACTCTGCCTCAAGTCCGGCCTCTCCATCACGACATGGAACAGCACATCACCAGATTTCTGCAGTTGGCCAGGCGTCTCATGCACGAGGCAGCCGCAGCTACCTCTAGTGGTGGCCTTGGACATGGAGGCAGAAGGCCTCACCGGTGACATCCCGCCCTGCATCACCAACCTCACCTCGCTGGTGAGAATCCACATGGCAAACAACCAGCTCTCCGGTCACATGCCGCAGGACCTTGGCCGACTCACGGGACTCCAGTACCTCAACCTCAGCTCCAACGCGCTCAGGGGCGACATACCGCCATCTCTGTCATCATGCACTGGCCTGGAGGTCCTGGCGCTGAGCGGCAACTCCATTAGAGGTGCGATCCCGCCGAGCCTCGGTACGCTTCGCAACATTTCCTCTCTAGACTTAGCCAGCAATGGACTTTCAGGTGAAATTCCCCCTCTACTCGGGAGCTCACTGGTTCTGGAGTCTGTCAATTTCGCCAACAACTTCCTCAGCGGAGAAATTCCACAGTTTCTTGCAAATAGCTCTTCGCTCCGCTACCTTTCTCTCGAAAACAACAGTCTTTCTGGGGCTATACCGGCTGCTCTTTTCAGCAGCTCAGCCATCACAGTCACAGAGATACATCTTCGGATGAACAGTCTTTCTGGGCCAATTCCACCTTTCACAAACATCCCTTCACAGCTCAAGTACCTCGACCTCACCGGGAATAGCCTCACCGGAACTTTGCCGCGCTCAGTAGGCAATCTCACACAGCTTAGCGCGCTATTACTTGCGCAAAACCAGTTGCAAGGGAACATTCCGGATTTATCCAAGCTGTCAGGCCTGCAATTCCTTGACCTCTCATACAACAATTTATCAGGGACAGTGCCACCGTCCACTTACAATTTTCCTAACCTGAGCTTTCTTGGGTTGGCCAACAATAATCTTAGAGGCACACTTCCTTCTGATATGGGGAACACTCTCTCTAGCATCACTGCGCTGGTGATGTCTAATAATCATTTTGAGGGTGAGATCCCTGCATCGCTGGCCAACGCCTCCACCATGGAGTTCATGTATCTCGGCAACAACTCGCTGAGTGGGGTGATTCCTTCCTTCGGCTCCATGCCAAATTTGCAGGTCGTCATGCTGCACTCTAATCAGCTTGAAGCTGGAGACTGGACATTCTTCTCCTCCTTCGCAAATTGTACGCAGCTGCAAAAGCTCAACTTGGGCGGAAACAGACTACGCGGCAGCCTGCCGGCTAGTTCTGTAGCCAATCTGCCCAAAAGTTTGAATGGCTTGACTCTTCGGTCAAACTACATCTCTGGCACCATTCCCTTGGAGATCGGAAACCTGTCTAAAATTTCCCTACTTTATCTTGATAACAATCTTTTCACAGGGCCTATACCTTCTACTCTTGGCCAGCTAAGCAGTTTATTTGTCCTTAGCCTGTCACAGAACAAGTTCTACGGACAAATTCCGCCTTCCATTGGTAACTTGAATCAGCTGACGGAACTTTATTTACAAGAAAACCAGTTAAGTGGAACCATACCTACAAGTTTGTCTGGCTGCCAGAAACTGGTGGCACTAAACCTTTCCAGCAATGCCCTCAACGGGAGCATCAGAGGACACATGTTCAGCAAATTGAATCAACTGAGTTGGTTACTTGACCTGTCACATAACCAGTTCACAGAATCCATACCTCCAGAAATTGGTAGCTTGATAAACCTTGGTTCCTTGAGCCTTTCGCACAACAAACTCACATCCAAGATCCCATCAACACTTGGTGCATGTGTCCGGTTAGAATCGCTTCGTCTAGAAGGGAACCTCCTAGAAGGAAGCATTCCACAATCATTGGCAAACCTCAAAGGTGCCAAAGCATTAGATTTCTCCCAAAACAGTTTATCCGGTACAATACCAGAATTCCTTGAGACATTCACTTCGCTGCAGTACCTAAATATGTCCTTCAACAACTTTGAGGGGCCAGTTCCAATAGGTGGAGTCTTTGCCAACACAAGCAGTGTTTCTTTCCAGGGAAATGCACTCCTCTGTTCAAATGTTCAGGTCGACGATTTGCCCAGGTGCTCCGACTCGGTATCTAAAACAAGCCGCAAGTTCATCGTTCCGTTGTTGGCATCTTTGTCAGCTGGTGTTGCATTGGCCTTGATCATAGGGCTGGTCCTCCTTGTTTTCCATATCTTGAGAAAGAGGAGGTGGAAATCAAGTCAGTCCATTGGCCATCCCTACATGGAGCTGAAAAGGCTAACATATAATGATGTGAGCAAAGCAACAAATAGCTTTTCTCCAGCAAACATAGTTGGCTCCGGGCAATATGGGATAGTGTATAAAGGTCAGTTGGATGGAGAAGACAGCTCGGTTGCTGTGAAAGTGTTCAAACTCAATCAGTATGGTGCATTGGATAGCTTTATTTCCGAGTGTAGAGCTTTGAAAAACATCCGGCACCGAAATCTTGTGAGGGTCATAACTGCATGCTCAACTTATGATCCGATGGGGAATGAGTTCAAAGCTCTAGTGTTTGAATTTATGGGAAAAGGTAGCCTTGAAAGCCGACTTCATGCTAAGCTCGATAAGCATGCCGATTTGACTTTGGGGACGGCGATATGCATAGCAGTTGACATTGCGTCTGCTCTGGAATACCTTCATAACCAATGCGTCCCACCAGTGGTTCACTGTGATTTGAAGCCAAGCAATATACTCTTTGATGAGGACGATACTGCCTATGTCTGTGATTTTGGGCTAGCAAGGTTAATTCGTGGTTCTTTAGTTGGAGTTCAGAGCAACTCAACAGGCATACTTGGACCAAGGGGGTCTATTGGGTATATTGCTCCTGGTGAGTAATTAAAAGTAGTTTAAATTGCTGTACTACTTTTGATTATTAACTTTTTATTTTCGTATGTGTCATAACTTTGTTTTTCCATTGGTTGCAGAGTATGGCATGGGCAGTCAAATCTCAGCTGAGGGTGATGTATACAGTTATGGCATTATACTTTTGGAAATGCTAACAGGGAAAAGACCTACTGATGAAGCGTTCAGTGATGGCCTTACACTCCACAAGTACGTAGATGCATCACTGTCAGAAACTGAACGCATTCTTCGCCCCAGCCTTATGCCAGCATTTGGAGATCAGCCTACTGATCCTAACCCAAAAATAGATGAATATAAGCCAACTACGATGATGAATGTATGTGCTATCCAACTCCTTAAAGTTGGTCTGTTATGCTCCGTGGAGCCACCAAAAGATCGCCCAAGCATGCATGAAATTTATTGTCAAGTAATTGCAGTAAAAGAAGCATTCTTTTCTGTGAACAGTTGAGAGCAACATATGTACACTAGTCATCAACCCGTGGATCTGCACGGGCTAGCTATTATATTTATTGTGAGGGAGTATCTTCGTGGTTTGAATGTAACAAAAATATGCCCATACTTTTTTGAAAGTTTACTACTGAAGTACGTAATAGTTTGGCAACATCAGTCTCATTCGTATTGTTACATTATTTTTTTAATTTGAGGTGAAGCTCAAATTTGCAACAGAGAAGCAGCAAATGAGGTAATGATAAATAGTCTTGAAAAAACATTAGGCTATAGTCAGAAAAGTTAATCTTTGGAGCATAGAGAACATGATTATTTAATCTAATACCTCGATAGGATTATAAAATCCAGTGTGTATTGATTAACCTGGAAGATGAAAACACATACACAAAGCAGTTCAAACATGACTGTGATTCGCGAGCATGATATTAACTTAATGGTACACTACTGATTTCAAGTATCGAGTATTTAGCAAATATTTATTTTACATCATTAATTACTACCAAGATCAGATGTAGAAGCTGACTATCTGAAAAAACATTCTAAATAACATGCAAGAATTACATCCCACAGTGGAACTTCCTTAGTTAAGATTCATTTGTAGATTGGAAATAAGTTTTTTTTTTTCCATTTGAGATAGAGCTACTGGGATCAGGTAGAAGGAAAGAGAACAAACAATTTCAGGATAAGAAGAAATGAGGAGGAGACCTCCATGTGGAAAACTTTGAATCAAGTTATTATGATACTAACTCCATTAGCTTTTTTTTATTCATGTTCCCGGAATAGAAGAGAAAATGGAAAATTCTGCAACAAAGACGAACTGTGTCATCCATAGTCTTTATCCCTCAAATAAATGGAAAAATTCAGTAAGCATATTCCAGACTGTGCACCATGTAGTCACTTTCTACTATTTTGCTTATGCGTCCTATATTCATACAGAACATCCGAAGAGGAGAATCGAGTCGGACCTATAATAGCATACAAAAATTTAAGATGACTTCCTAATATATCTCGATTTCCAATAATAGTTTGATACCTGCACCACAAGATATATTTTTTACTACAATCCCCTCCATTTACTTTATTTTACTTTAAGAGATTAAAATTCCTTGGACATGAACATATGCCCTCTAAGATCAACAGATGAATCACTATGCTCCATCCTTTGACATGCATGCCATTGCACAAATCACATTCTGCTATTGATTTGAAAAAGAATGAGTGGAATTATAGATAAATGAAACACACAATTTTCTTCTTGTGATGATATAATCCTATGAGTCATGTACCGCAGCTTTGGTTCCCGGCTTCTCTTGCTACCAGAGTCTTATGTTAAAACGAATTCAGCATTCATGAGACATTTAACAAACCTACCCAAGGGGCGAGCTTGTAATGATGTTATCCCGTATCCAATAGCATTGACCTTAGCAAAAGCAACTACCTCAACAGATAATGGCCTTTAAAAAGAGAACATCCAGTCAGCTCATGTGCAAGGAACACCTATAACAATAGTATGCAAAAGCCATCTAGTGTAAAATACCAAGGTGCAGACAACATCTTTGCCAAGGTGGATCTTGTTATTTTTTATGTGTTCCAAATTCATATGATGTTTTCTCTCCGGTTGTTAAGCATAGTTCAATTCGTACATTCTTTGGTATTGTTGCTATGCGTGATCTTGAGCTTGAGCAGTTAGATGTAAAGACTGTGTTTCTGCATGGAGAGTTGGAGGAGGAGATATACATGGACCAGCCAGAAGGGTTCATAGTGCCGGGTAAGGAGGATCTTGTGTGTAAGTTGAAAAGATCCTTGTACGGTTTGAAACAATCTTCTCGACAGTGGTATAAAAGGTTTGATTCTTTTATGTTATCACATGGCTTTAAGAGGTCTGAATTTGATAGCTGTGTGTACATTAAGTTTGTTAATGGATCGCCTATATACCTGTTGTTATATGTTGATTGCTGCCAAGAGCAAGAAAGATATCGCTGCTCTCAAGTCACAGTTGAGTAGCGAGTTTGAGATGAAGGATCTTGGTGCTGCTAAGAAAATTCTAGGTATTGAGATTACCCGTGACAGAAATTCTGGTTTGTTGTTTCTTAGTCAGCAAAATTCAATTAAGAAAGTTCTTCATCGTTTTAATATGCATGATGCAAAGTCTGTTAGTACTCCTATTGCTTCTCACTTTAAATTGTCAGCTGAACAATGTCCTAGTACGGATGAGGATTTGAGTACATGTCTAGAGTTCCCTATTCTAGTGCTGTTGGTTCTTTAATGTATGCCATAGTTTGCTCACGTCTAGATTTATCATATGCTATGAGTTTGGTTAGTAGATATATGGCTAATCTGGTAAAGAACATTGGAAGGCTGTTCAGTGGATTTTCAGGTACCTTCGCGGCACATCCAATGCTTGCCTGAAGTTTGGCAAGACTGATGAGGGACTCGTAGTCTATGTGGATTCAGATTTTGCTGCCGATTTGGATAAGAGGAGATCCCTCACAGGTTATGTGTTCACGCTTGGTGGTTGTGCCGTGAGTTGGAGGGCAACGTTGCAATCCGTTGTTGCCCAGTCTACCACTGAAGCAGAGTACATGGCTATTGCTGAAGCATGTAAAGAATCGGTTTGGCTGAAAGGTTTGTTTGCTGAGCTTTGTGGAGATGATACTTGCATTAACCTGTTTTGTGATAGTCAGAGTGCTATTTACCTTACTAAGGATCAGATGTTTCATGAGAGAACAAAGCACATTGACGTCAAATACCATTATGTGCGTGATGTTGTTGCAAAAGGTAAACTGAAGGTATGCAAGATAAGTACTCATTATAATCCTGCTGATATGATGACAAAGTCAGTTCCTGTTACTAAGTTCGAGCTTTGCTCGGGCTTAGTTGGTATCACTGTCTAGCCAAGAGACTATTTGGCGCCGAAGGTGTTTTCTTTGTTGTTTCAGGGTGAAGTTCTCGTTCATGCTACAAGATGGAATTTGTCTCAAGTTGGAGTGTTATTTTTTATGTGTTCCAAATTCATATGAAGATATAAAGTGAGAGACTAACTTCGGAGCGAAGCGGAGGCCCGTCGCCGGAGGCTTGGTACGGTACACGTCGTTTCCGAGTCAGACTGCAGCTGACTTAGGGTTTTATGCCACCATATATACATCTTGTAAGCCGCCGCTTGGGGTAAGCCACACATTGTAAACCCACGGCGTTTGTAACCTCACCCGATATAGTGAAGTATTGCTGGCTGGCGCCCGTGGTTTTTTCCTCTCCTTTGTTTGGAGAGGTTTTCCACGTTAAAATCTCGTGTCCCATTTGGTTTGATCGTTCCGCTCTTCGTCGTTTATTTGCTATCGTTTATAACAGATCTAGAGACTGATGACTGAGGAAGATAGTGGTGCCTTGTGGGTGGGAATCCTGCGTGAAAAATACCAAGGTCCAGACAATATCTTTGCCTCCTCACCAGTGGGTGGGTCGCAATTTTGGCATGCCCTACACAAAATCAAGGACCATTTCAAGCTAGGGGCTAGATATACCCTGGGTGACGGATCAAAAATTTCTCTTCTGGTCAGATTGGTGGTCTGGCTCCTCTCCCCTTAAGCTAAGGTATCAACATCTCTTTGAAATCTGCGTCACCCCCAACATTTTTGTTGCGCATGCCCACAATGGGGATGGCTGGTTGCTACGTTTTAGAAGAACTTTCGGACAAGAGGAGCTCACCCAATGGGAAGAGCTCTGGGCTGAAATTGAAGAAGCCGAACCAACTGATGAGTCAGACAGAGTGTGAGCTAGAACCTTCTCAAACCTTCTCCTCCAAATCTCTATACGCAAAACTTTGCCAGGGAGATGCATGGCCGTATGCGAAGGCTATCTGGAAAGCCAGTATCCCTCTAAAGATCAAAATCTTTACATGGCTACTAGCCCTAGATAGGCTACCCTCTAAGGATCACCTACATCATCGGCATGGCTCTCCCAACAGTAACTGTGCCCTGTGAGGACTCCCAGAAGATGCAAACCACATCATTTTCACTTGTATCCTTGCAAAGTTTATGTCGAGTGGAGTTCGCCGTATGTTGGGTGTTCAGTGGAATCCTAGCTCTTTCGACCATTTTTTTTGCAAGAGTGAAACGCACCAGAGGTCACGAAGTTGCGCGAAAAGAAAGGATTGGTCACCAAGTTGGAAAACCTCAATTCCTGGGTCACGAACTTGTGGAGTAGTCAATCTTTGGTCATTCCGTCACGACGGACGTTAAGTCGCTGACGTGGCGGACAATTTTTACAAAAAAAACCTTGAAATTTTGTTTCTCCTAATTGTTAGGCCCTTCTCGATATTTATTTTTGCCCAAAAATTTGCCGGCGATGGCTTCAGCTCGATCTCGCCGCCGGCCGCCCTGACCTCGCCGCCCCGACCTCCCTGGCCGTCGCAGGCCGCCATCCTACCTGACCTCGCCGACCAAACCTCCCTGGCCGCCGTCGGCCACGCGACCCCGCATCGGAGCCTCGTCCCTGGCCGCCCCCGGCCGCCCCGACCTCCTGTCGCGTCCCTTGGGCGCGTGGCCTGCCGCCCGTCCCTGACCGCCGCCGGCGCTGGCTGGAGCTCGTCCGTGCCCGTGCCCGCGCCCGCGCCTGGCCGGAGCACGCACGGCCGCTCGAGGAAGGAACGGCATCTAGCTAGCACGCATGGCTCATGGGCGAGCGCCTGGCCAGGCTCCTTTGGACGAGCTCCTCGCTGTCGCCCTCATCAACGGCGTCCAGAGCGCACTGCCGCCAACGTTGCACCACCGGAGGAGCCCTCAACGAGCACGGCCCACTTCGTGACCCCTTCCTGCTCCGCCGCCGCCGACAGGACAGAGGCAGGGGTGGCAGCCGCGTCATTCCCCTTCCGTGTCGGCAGCCGAATCAGCGGCTCCGCATTCCCCTCCGCAGCGGCCGCCGCCGCAACCACCGTCAGGAGCGAGAGGAGTCCACAGACCCACCACCGAGCCATCGCCAGTACCCTCGTCAAGAGCAGGTGTGTGTGCTAGACTAGAGATGGAGAGAGAAAGCAGAGAGCGAGGTGTGATCTTTGCCAGTGAGGACTGGGGCCTAAACTTGCCAAAAAAGCGCCGTGGTTTCCACCGGATTTCGGCGTCGTAGCTGAGGCCCCTCTCCTCGTTCCGGGACGCGTCCGTGAGGAGAGGCTGCACGAATCGAACTCACGCAAAGGGGATTTGTTAACAAAGAGGAAAAACTAAATAAAAAAGGACCTAATAATTGGTAGAAACAAAATTCTAAGGGGATATTTGTAAAAAACAGTCCGCCACGTCAGCAACTTAACGTCCGTCGTGATGGAATGACCAAATATTGCCTACTCCACAAGTTCGTGACCCAGAATTGAGGTTTTCCAATTTGGTGACCAATCCTTACTTTTCGCGCAACTTCGTGACCTCTGGTGCGTTTCACTCTTTTTGCAATCTGGCTTGCCTTGTCGGGAAAGGCTAAGAGATTTGTTTGGCTTCTTTTTTCTGCTCAGAGTTGGGCTCTCTGGCAAACAAGAAACAAATTCTCTATTGAATCTATTTTCCCTAAACAACCTGCTGAGTGCACCTTCAAAATGTACTTCTTTATTCAGCACTTGCGCCCGCTGGCAAGAAGCAAGGATCAGGTGGGCGTTGATGCACTTCTGAAGCTAACCAAGACGCTTCTAGCTGAGACCTACTCCAGAAGGACGTCCCCAGTTTAATTCCTGCTTTCTGTTTTAGCTTGTTGGTTCATGTGGAAGTTAGTCTAGCCGCTTGTGGCCGCCTATTATGGCTAAGTTTGTATGCTACCTCTTAAGCCGGTAACCCAGCAGTCATAGAGTATCTCCACCGGCGCGCCCAATACAGCGTTCGGCAAAGTTGTCGGACAGGCGCTATTGGGCGCGCCGGCAAGCATTGCCGCCTATTGGGAGCGTCGCGCCCGACCGGTCGCTCCCAATAGGTTTTTGAGAGAGAAAAAGAGAGACTCCAATATGGACGAACCGGCAATATTTCATTGAATTTGAAGGACATAGGTATGTTGTTGCGGAGGTGTTCCTCTGCCTCATCCTCGGACAGCGTTCGCGTAGGCGCCCGGGATGAGCCGGCCGCGTCAGACGCAGACCGATAAGACCGCAGCGAGTATGCGTCCGGCGGCGGAGGCGCCCGGGATGAGCTGCCTTGCTCGAAGAGGCGCATCTCGTCCTGGGGAGGCGTTGCCATGCCTGAGAGGCGTTCCACTCATCCTCCTCGCGCCGCATCTCCTCCGCGAAGGCGGACTCCATCTCTCGCTGCTCGGCGAGCAGGCGGCGCTGCTCCACCTGCGCCGCTCAGGGGTTGCAACGAGAGCGGCTCACGCGCGCCGAGCTTTGGCGTTCCGCGGAGGCCAGCTGCCGGCGGACAATCTCATCGTCGCTGATTAACGGCCACGGCTTCCGGTGGTTGTTGCCAGCCATTGTTGCTAGGTTTAGAGGAAAAGTGTGAGAAGTGTGAGGAGAAGAGGCTCACCGGGCGTCGTTTTAAAGCCCCCGGGGAGCCGAATAGGCTTGCGCCGCATTAACGCCGCCACCGGCTCGTCTTCCGACGCGTCGCGTCGTCTGCGCCCCCCAGGGAGCCACTGCGTCATTAAAACAGGCATATCTGCCACAATAAATCCGCTGACCGGCCGTTTTGCGGCTGACGCGTCGTTCCACCATCAGGATTGGACGAGGTGCGCGTTGCCGCGGTTGCCGGCACGCCCGGTTGCGTCCCTATAAGCTGGGTGCGAAGCGGGGTTGCCGACGCTGTATTTGGGCGTGCCGGCAACTTTTCATCTATTGGCGCGCCGCTGGGGGACGGTTTGGTGCCGGCGCGCCCAAAACGCCTATTGGAAGCCGAATTGGGCGCGCCGGTGGAGATGCTCTTATATATGCTGAACCTTGCTCGTGCAGGGCTTTATTAATATAAAGCCGGGCCAAAAGCCTGTTATCTAAAAAAAATAGCCGCCACTTTGGATGACTGGGTACCAAAAAAAATTGAACATATGAACCCAATCAGCATACCTGTAGTGCACCGATGGCCGCCAGTTAACGCCAGGTAATGCTTCCTTCGGCCCCGGTCGTTAGACATTCACTCCGCTTTGCATAGTAGTGGAAGGGAATCGGTGAGCGGCTGATTGGATCAGGCATATTTTAGATCGGTTACAACATTGATGGAACTTTGAACTTGAGAACACCATGGAAGCAATATGGGGCAATGCCGAGGATGAGAAACTATTCAGCGCTAGGAGTCACTCGTTGACACGCTTGCGATGTTATGCCGAGGAAGAGAAAGAGGCTCGGCAGAGAGGCCATGAGGACGATATGGCGTTTAACTTTGCTTAGAAATTCTGTTCAGAAGGAAAGGTATTTATGCGAATAATAAGTACTATATGATTCTGTAGAAATTACATAATGGATGGTAAGCAAGTTTGGACGTAAGAAGGGAAAGAACTCTATGATTTCTCCATAAAGGGGACAATGTATGGCAAGCAATTTTTTAGGGGAGCCCGTTGAATAAATTACTGAATTATTAAGATGGCATCATGTCTCTCTTCAATATAATTGCACTCGAACGGCAAATTTTCTCGTGATAACGAAGACAATCCAGCAGCTTGAGATGTTCGATATAGGGCAAACACACAATACAATACCAATAAAGTAGCACCGAGTCCTCTGTAGTTCACATTTTGGGGAAAGCTATATGAACATGGCACTGGCTAACTACAGTATGGTAAAAATGGGCATAGTTTGATCTTCAGAAATCTTTCTGAACATATTTATCCGGTATTTCGGCCCATGAAATTATTCATGAAGTGGCTCGAAATGACCAACCGGGTTTTATCTTTAAGCTGGATTACGAGAAGGCTTATGACATGGTTAACCGTGAGTTTATGCTCAAAATGCTTGCTGCTAGGGGCTTTAGCCCGAAGTGCATTTATCTTTTTAATTCTATCCTGGATAGAGGCTCTGTGGGGGTCAGGATCAATGATGTTAATAGTAACTTCTTCTTGACAGGCAGAGGTGTTAGACAGGGGGATCCTATCTCTCCCCTTTTTTCAACCTTGTAGCTGATATTTTTATGAAAGTGTTAGCTAAAGCTGCCGGTAGGGGCCTTATTTCTAGGTTATTGCAGGGTTTTCGTGGAACAGAGTGGTCAGCATGCAATATGCAAATGACACACTCCTATTCCTAAATAAAGACATGCACAGGTTATGAATTTAAAATGGCTGTTGTCTTGTTTTGAGCAACTTTGGCCTTAGGATTAACTTCCACAAATGTGAGCTCGTTGCCATTAATGTGGAGGCTGATGAGGCGCAGGATTATGCGCAAACACTCTGTTGTCGCTTAGGAAAATTTCTATTAAATACCTAGGGGTGCCTCTCCATTATGCTAAACTTCGAAAGGAAGATCTTCAGCCTATTGTGGATAAACTCCTGAAGAAAGCTGCGGGATGGAGGGGAAAACTTCTAACCCACGCAGCCAGACTTGAGCTGGTCAGAAGTGTATTGGCTAGTATTCCAATATATCTCCTTAGCGTTATCAAATTTCCCAAATGGGTCATTCGACTTATAAACTCTCAGATGGCACACTGTCTGTGGGATAATTATGAAGGTCATTTTAAATACCACCTCGCTAATTGGGGGCTTGTCTCGAGGAAAAAATATTTTGGGGGCTTGGGTATCCCTAATCTGGCTGAAATGAACATTTGCCTTTTGGCGTCTTGGATTAGAAGGTATCAATTAGATGATAATAAGTTCTGGAGACAAATTATTGACTTCAAGTATGATGTTAATAACCCAAATATTTTTGCATCATCTGACTCTGGGGTTTCTCCTTTTTGGAAAGGGGTTCTTTGGCTGCAAAGGTTGCAAAAATGGGGTACTTCTGGAAAATTGGTAATGGGAAGAAAGTGAGATTCTGGGAGGACCAGTGGTTTGGTTCTTCCAGCGTCGCTATCCAATATTGGGATCTCTATGTCATTGTCAATGAAAAAACTATAACAGTGGCAGACGTCTGGGATGAGAACCAACTTAAGGTTTCCTTTCGTAGATGCTTTGACCATAAAATGTTGTGCAATGGTATGAAGTCCTTCAAATTGCTCAATCAATCCGCCTTAGCGGAGATGATGATGCATTGATCTGAAATATGAATCCAGTTTATAGCTCTAGCTCTTTGTATGCTATTTTGAATTTTGGTGGGATACAACCTGTTCATATTCATGCGGTTTGGAAAATTAGAGTTCACCAAAAATTCATTTTTTTTTCTCTGGCTTGTATCCCACAACAAGCTCCTTACTAGGGATAACTTGGTCAAAGACAACATGTCGATGATATAACTTGTGTTTTTTCATGAACCTGAATCTTGTGACCACCTTTTCTTTGAATGTGTGGTTGCTAAAGTGGGTTGGGGGGTTTTAAACCGCATTCTACACATGACTGACCATAATATCTTTTTCTTTCTATTGCTAGCATGTGGCTGTGTGAGAAAAAACTTATGCTTCATAATACAGTACATGCGGCTGCTATGTGGACTCTCTGGAATACCAGAAATGATATATATTTCAATCGTTTGCCTTGGATTGGTTTGCAGAAAATCTGGAGGCTGATGGCATGTACGCTATCCCAGTGGAGGGTCTTATACTCAGAGGGCACAAGAGAGGATGTGGACAAGATCGTAAAAGAGCTAGATCAGCTTGCGAGAGCTCCCCCTCTGTTACTGTGGCCCGACCCTGGGTGACCCTACACAATCTGCCAGGAACCAAGATGAACCTGGTGCGAGTCACCCGTCAGGAGAAGAAGAAGCCTTGGCGTGGAAGCTCACAACCGAAGGGCTGGCAAAGCGTCTGGAGGAGAAGAACCTCAAGCTGATCGAGGTCAATGGGGTGCTAAGGGTGGTCGACGCCTGATGGCTTTTCCCTTCTTGTGTTGGTGGTGTTTCTCCTGCTAGTCCTCATTTAGAGCCTTTGGTGTGGTAGTTGGAACCTTTTTTTTACTTTTCTGGCATTGGTGACGTATGTCCGAGGTGGCTGGTATAGCTTCCTGAGACTTTGAGTTCTAATAAGCTGAAGTTGTAACCTAACTCTGTGGTGGAGGTTTCTTTAATGGAACCGGGGTGAGACCCTTTTATTCTAAAAAAAAAAATTATCCGGTATTTACAAACAGAAAATCCTTAAGAAGCTCTGTATACATACTGATTAAAATCAACATCCGTTATGAAGATCATTCAAAAGTATACTGTCACTAAATCTGGAACGAACTGCCATGTATAATTTTAAGAGCATTATCTTAAGGGCTTGAATTGATTAAAAAATGAAGTTAACTACCTTGGGTGATCCAGATATATGTAGTGGAAACTCTTGCAGATTCTACCTGACAAATTGCATGAATAAGCAATTCTCATCTAAAACACAAACATTATGGACCTTTGAACAAAAAGGGAAAAAAGATAATTTCTTGGATGATTAGGACAAGATCATATTGAGCTCGCTGCTTAAGATGTCAATAGGACAATAGCTATACATCATATTGCTAGTAGAATGTTAACATCATAAGACTTCCATGGTGAAACAACTATGGTTAGGACTGTGAGGTGACAAACTAAACAGCAGCCCTATGTTTTTGGCCAACAATGTTCATATATGTTGTTGCAGTTGCATCCATCCGAAATAAAATACATTCTTCTCAATTTTTATGATACTAGAAGTTGGTTTTACAAAGTTAACAAATTAATGAGAACTCTTCTTTAGAACACATGTCTTGGCAAGTTAACAATTCATCGAACAAGTAGAGTGTGTTGGAATATTTTAATGATCTAGGCTTGTCTCATAAGGCAACTCCTAAGTAAAAAATGACGGCTGCTAAAGTCCACTGTTGCGGCTGCTACAGTAGGTCGGTTTTATGATGGTGCCCTGATCGGAGGCATCAGATATCCAACGGTGCTGGTTCCCCTGGTGTGCTGTGCTACTCTAAATAGAGAGAGAACTCTGGTGGAGATAAGGTTTCGCTGCTGCTCTAAGTTGCTCTCCAGAAAAACAACTTAAGCTCTCTCTTGCTAACCGATCAAGCAAAGCACAGAAACACAGGGAAGAACCAAAGCACAAATTGCTCCATCCCTAGGTGGTGTGAGCATCAAGAGAAGACATGGCAGGAACTCAAGATCAAGGTAATCATGCTACTCATCTTTTGGTCGTGGCTCAAACTTGCGCTAGTTGATCCTAGTGGATTCAACAATGGTATCAGAGCATCTAGCTCTCAAGCTCGAGCCCTCCTAGCTCAAGATCTTGCTTGATCTGTTATGTTTCATGCTAAAGATCAAGTCCATCAAGTTTAGCCCTAAATTACTTAAGGAATAAATCCTGACGGATTAAATTAAGGTTCTAGGGTTTTCAATTGATGAAGTTAAAAGGGGATTGAAGCATTTCAGTAAGCTTTTAAGCAAAATCCCCGAATATTGAAACCCCAGAAGTGAAATTCCTTGTTTTTTCCCTGCAATAAAGCTTGTGGTTTTGATTTATGCTGAGGATTTAAGGGGGGGAAATCTATTATGTGATTCCTAAGCTGTTTTTCCCCAATCCAAAACCCTAACATGAAGAAATACCCCAATTCGGAGGAACCCTAACCCTAATGCTAATGAAATTAAGGCCAGCGGATGATTACCAAATGGGCCTCGTCGTCGTCGCCGGCCACGGCGGCGTCGGAGCCATCTCCTTATGCTGGCAGGTGTGCTCGGGCATGTACCCGAGCGACCTCGCTGTCCGCCGCGCCGGCTAGTGGCCGAGCCCGTCGTGCGCTTGTCGCCGTCGTGGCACGCCGCGTCACCGGACCTGGCGTTGGTGGTTGACGCCCATGCGGGGACGCCCGCTTGCGCGCCACCGCCTCGCACAAAGCGTCGCCCAGAGCCACTCAACGGAGGTGCGCGCTAGCCAAAGCCGCACGCAGCTCCGGCGAGGGGGCCTGGACGACGCCGACGCCTTCCTCCTTGGTCGTGCGGTGCTCGCCGATGCCACTCTCTCTCTCTCTCTCGTCGCCGTTTTGGAAAGGGGATTAGGGTTTGTGGGGGCGGCGGCGTCGTGCTGGTCTTATCCAGACGAGCACGCTCCCGGCCTTCGGATCCGCATCCAACAGCTCCCGGCGCTCCTGGCGCTGTGTATAGGGCCTATGGCCGAGGTGGGGGTCAAGGGGAGTTGGAGCTGGGCTGTGCTAGATTTCGGCCCAGTTCAGTGAAATATGTTAGCCCGAAAAAGGAAAAAAACTTATGTTTTTTTTGCTTAAATTTTCTGTTATGGCAGATATAATTCAGGGAAATAATAAATATTTTCCTGATAATGATTAAATTTTTAGCAATAATTAAGTTTGAGCGCTGAATTGAAAAAGGCTTTAAGGATAATGTTTATGTTTTGAAATATTATGATTTTTAGTGCCAAGTTATTCTTTGGTGTTTTGTTATGTCATCATGCAATTATGTGCCATATAAAGTTACTTTTAATGCATTTTATTATGCTTAGCAAATTCTTTTATGGCATTAGAATTAGCATGATGATTATTGCTATCGTTATGTCATATGTATCTGTTGCAAAATTAAATTTATAAATCCTCTAATTAAGTATGGCTTATGTCCGTCATTCTGGCCAAAGCTGATTGGCGGGCATTTTGATCATGACATTTTTGTTGGTCTGGTTCGCTTCTGGCCAAAGCTGATGCGAGCCAGATTTCTGAAAGAAGTATATTTATGTGAGGATTTAATTAAGCGTGGTTATTTTGACCACAAAATTTTATTGATTCTTACCCATCTCTGGCTAAAGCTGTTTTGGGTTCGATCAGTAAATAAAGTTCATAATGTTATGCTTATTAAAGCATCCAATTCATTTTGCAGCACCTAATGTCTCTCTTATTGTCGGAATAATTAATGGCATAAGGCAATTAAATGATATCAATTATGTTTCATGGAAGGAGAAACTTTATGATCACTCAAAGTTTCCTCAAATATTGATTATGTTCTCCTTCATGATCCTCCTAAAGTACTGAAAGAAGGTACTAAAATTATGATACCCTGAAAAGGGATTATGATGATGTGAGATACTAAGTGGGAGGACTTAATCAAGTCCTTTTGATCTCACATATACTTAAGTTTTGGGCATAAATATACCTAAAGTTGACTCTTCATGGCTATATTTCATTAAACCATGGATTGCCATGTTTAAGTGCCCATCATTAAGGTCTTTCTCCTTAAGTTATGCATGTTCAATAAAGTTGTTTCGATTATGTGTCTCTAATTTAAATAAAGTGTGGTTTGTGTTTGTCATTCTGGCCAAAGCTGATTGATGAACACATGACTACAAAATTTTATTGTTTTGGTACACATACTGGTTCAATAAAGGAAGTGTATAGAGACATGATTTAATTAAGTGTGACTGATATTTGTCATTCCAGCCAAAGCTGATTGATAAGTATCTAATCACAATATTTTGCTCGTCTTGTCCATTTCTGGCCAAAGCTGATGTGGGCTAGATCGGTGAAAGAAGTTTAAGAGGCTATAAAGTGTGACATGCATTTATTATTTTGGCCAAAGCTGATTAATAAATACTTGCTCACAAAAGTTTGTTGTTCTGGTCCATTTCTGGCCAAAGCTGATGTGGATCAGATCAACAAAATAAGTTTATGATCTGGGAAAGATTTTCATGCATAAGGCTTATGGACATAATGCAATATGCCACAAATATTTAAGTACCTTCGGGGAATCAAGTCATCCCTAATTAATTCATCTCCAATTAAGATGGAACCAAATGGAAATCGTGTTGGAGATTTAATGATTATATTGGGATAAGTTGTGACACATGGATTTGTTCTAACCAAAGTTGATTAGATACATGTGCCATACTCTAAGAAATAATGTGTTCATGAAGAATTATGGTATGCATGATCACTATCAAAGTTTGTGATCATATCCCTATTGCTAATGTTTTTATAATTCAGCCATAAGTTTTCGGCTGATTTTAGTACCTTCATAAGAAATGAGCTAAACTCATTGGCACATTACTCCATGAGGTCATAAGTAATGAAGTATATACAAAGCTCTCATTAAAGAAATTGTGATTACTAAAGTATTGACGAGAATCCAATGGATATCTTGTCTATTAATGTTTATTGGGAGCAAGACCCAGTAAGAATCTGGGGGAGTGTGCCAGCAAGGATCTAGGAAAATAATTTCCTAGTCCATTCACAATACAGTTTATCTGGCATTAATGGAGAAGTAATTTGAAGAAGCATCTCAAAATTCTATAAGATTATGTTGATCATGAAAATTCTCATGGTTTAATTATTGAGCTTTTGAGTTCGCTTTATTATGTCATCTACAATAAAGCACAAAAGTGGACTGTGATTAAGCTCAAAGGATTTTATATCCATAAGAAAGTGTGTAAACACTTTGGATAAAGATGCTATATGCATAATATTATTATGGCCTCATAAATAAGGAAGTTTTAAAGAGAAGTCTTAAAGAAGGACTGGAGGCTAATGTTTAAAGCTACCGGAAGATATCCATTAGCATAAATTAAGTTCTTCATCCCCCATTCCAATAATGTGATTCGTGCTACAAGTTTTTATTGACTTCTCTACTAAAGGTGGAATATTTATTATGGAAGTTCGTCGAAATGTTGAGCTATGGCTCAGTCCACATTTCGAGGGGGAGAGTTGAACTTCCCATGAACTTCAAATTAACTAAGAAGCACTTCTTCGAATATGTTTTTTTACATTGCACTACTAAGGGATTTTAAGTTTAAGGTTAAGTTCAGTACCACTTTTAGTCATATTTCTTAAGATTCCATCTCCTAAGGGTATCATTATTACTGAGAATGTTCTCAAGTATTCTTGCCATGTTTCCTAAGGAAGATAAAAACTTTTGATTCTGCTCTCTGTAAGGGTTCTCCTTAATCACCTAAGGAGGATAATGAGAATTATGATACTCTGAAATGGAGTATTATGTTGGAAATTAAGAGAGAGCTGTCAAATGTTGCATGGCAATTAAGAGCTCCATCATGGACATCATGAGAAGAGCTATTTCTAACTCCCACATCGTCAAGGATCACCTTGACATAGTTAAGGACCATTTTCTAATTGGTCCGTCTAAAGTTTAAGCAATGGGTCTCATCAAAAGACTTGTTGATATGTAATGTGATTGGGAGTTTGAAAGAAAGGCGACACATGATCACCAAACTTAAGTTTTGGAGATGGAAACCTTCCTTTATGAAACAAAGAATTAATGATGATGACCAATTGTCCTTGAGACAATAAGCATCTTATAATGGCACAAAGTTCAATAAGAAATTTTTGATGAATCAGTCTTATGTTAATTATGAGCAATAGGATATTGCATAAGACCCGGGAGTTTTCTCTCGGTGTTGATAAGTTCATCTTGGTGATGTTCTTTAAGTTATTAAGACTCACCAAGATTGGTCCATTAAAGGGGAGTATTAAGTTCATTTCTAAATTTTATGTTTACACCCTCAAGGGCATTAAGTTTTTCCTCATGTTGCCACTAATGTTTAAGTTATTATGTGCCCTTAAGATTTTATGACCGGGATATCTGGCAGACATAAGTCCAGGATTGGACCCCTGGAAAATTATTAAGAAAAACTAGCCTTGTTGGTACAAGTGCTAAGTCAATTGTGTGATAATATATCACACTAAGGGATTACATGCACACATTTATGAAATATTATGACCACCAAGTTGTGGGTCTTTAAGGAATTTTGCAAGGAATGAAAATCATCTTAAGTTTTATCCACAAAAGTTTCACCTTGCAGGGAGAGCCATATTGTGGAATGGCTTCACCCAAATTCTTAAAGGCATCGTTAAAGATGCAAATTTAGTTGTGGTATGTTTCGATCCCTACGTTTTAAAATATGGATCATGTCCCTGATCCATATAAATTTAAGAATAAGGAATTTTCTTAAGAAAATTATCCCGGAACTCACTATGTAAGAGTGTGGTTTATCCGAGTAATCTGTCTATAGGTATATGCCAGACCTAAGACATCGTGAAAGGTTAATTCCAGAATCAAACATGTTCAAGGCCTTGATGAATTAAGTTTTGGTGTTCGACAAATAAGTATTAGATCTAAAGCATAAGGGTTGAACCATATAAAGTAACTTTTGGGTGCTTGGTATATAAGCATTATACTAAGGTATTAAGAACTAAGCACCATATTTAAAGAGGCTTGCCTTCTAATGTTGTCGGCATAAAGATTGAATGGCAGCCTACTATTATGGGACAAATTATGATTCTGGAAAAACAAATTTCTCTTCTTTTCAAAAGCGCGCGCATACGGATATGCACAAGAAAATATGAAGAGAAACTACACTCTTGGGACAATTATAGCACCATCTCCCCAAAAAAAGCTCATTTTGAGATCGAATGGGAACCATAGTCACTTGGTTCAGCGGTACTTAATTGACTGTTGTAATCTATTGTCTTGGTGTACCATTTTATCAAGAAATGAGTCTGTAATGTTTATGTAAAGAATTATGCAAATAAAGTTATTGTATTATGTGAATCAAGTTTATGGAGCTCATAAGTTAAAGAAGCTTCATTTTGATATCAAGTGATGTACTATAGTCACTTGATTAAATGGTACCTAATTGACCATTATAATATTTTCGTCTTAGTGCATTATTTTGTTGAAAAGTGAGCTTATAAAGTTCAGCCTTACGATCAAGGGGGGAATGTTGGAATATTTTAATGATCTAGGCTTGTCACATAAGGCAACTCCTAAGTCAAAAATGACGGCTGCTACAGTAGATCGGTTTTATGATGGTGCCCTGATCGGAGGCATCAGATTATGATCCAACGGTGCTGGTTCCCCTGGTGTGGTGTGCTACTCTAAATAGAGAGAGAACTATGGTGGAGATAAGGTTTCGCTGCTGCTCTAAGTTGCTCTCCAGAAAAACAACTTAAGCTCTCTCTTGCTAACCATCAAGCAAAGCACAGAAACACCGGGAAGAACCAAAGCACAAATTGCTCCATCCCTAGGTGGTGTGAGCATCAAGAGAAGACATGGCAGGAACTCAAGATCAAGGTAATCATGCTACTCATCTTTTGGTCATGGCTCAAACTTGGGCTAGTTGATCCTAGTGGATTCAACAGAGTGCACTGCCAAAAAAGAAGAAATAAGCAGGAGACGGACTGGCAGAGGAAAGGGGTTGGATTAGACATGAGGAGAGAAAAGGTGTTGTTGGCTGGACAGAATACCGCAGCTCCAGCCTCCAGGCCGATCTCGTCGTCTTTGAGGTCGTTGATGGAGTATGCCGCCTCCGTAATTTGCTACAGCTAGCGCCGACGACCTCATCTTTTCTTCATGCTCCTCCTCCCCATCCTCTACTCTCTCAGAAAGTTGTGGCCGTGTACCTCCATGATGGATGTGTAATTTGGAATGCCAATCTAGGGGCAGAAGACGTTCAGATTTATATGTTCTGACATCAGTTAGAGCATCTCTTGCCGGTCCCGTAAAAGTGGAACCGGTTCAACCGAAAACGATTTTATTATATCTCGGGAGAATAGATCGAGTTAATTGCACTGGCGGTCACACATCTCGTCGCGTATGTGCACTTAAATTACACATCTGGAAAACTGAATTTTTTGGTCACACAACTGAACATGTGGGTGCATTTTGGTCAAAAATCGGGCACGCTCGTCCGGTTTTGGATGGAGACTTCCAATTTTGAATATTAGAAGGATTATTTTGCAAAAATCACTGGCGTGGAAGCGCCATGAAGGTGTTCGACGAAATGCCGCGCGTGACTGAGCACCTGCCGGCGCTCCATGCGGGGGCGAACGGGCGACGCGGAGATGGGAGATGGGAGATGGAGACGGAGCTTGAGGAGGTGGAGCCGGACGTGGCCGGCCGGCCGGCTTGATTCGTGCGGATGTAGCCGAGCGGGCGTGTAGCTGGCCAGGCAGCAGCCGACCATGCATGCGGCCAGGCACCCGGCCAGGGATCCACGCACGCTACTGGCAGCCGGCCATGCGCGTGCATGAACGATCCACCTGCTTGCATGCCTGCTTAATTGATTCGATCTAGGTACTGCTTGCTTGCTTAGATGTTGATGTAGAGTTACGGGCGACGGACGCTAGAGCATGATGGAGCCACGGCGCGGGCGGACGTGGACCCGCAGCACGCTGGCAGGGCGGCCGCGAGCAGGACGCGACGGTGGCGGCACCTGGAGCAGGGGCGCCCGCCCGGAGCAGGGGCGCGGCCGCAGCGCCCGGCCGGCGCTTGGCCACAGGCAAGGATGCGAGGTCGGCGCTTGGCTGGCGCTCGACAGCGAGCAGGGGCGCGGCGGCGGCACCCGCCGGCGCTCAGTCACGCGCGGCATTTCGTCGAACACCTTAATGGCACTCCCACGTCAGCGATTTTTGCAAAACCGCCCTCCTAATATCGAAAACCGAAAGTCTTCATCCAAAACCGGATGACGTGTCCGGTTTTTGACCAAAATGTACCCACATGTTCAGTTGTGTGACCAAAAAATCCAGTTTTCCAGATGTGTAACTTAAGTGCACATACGCGACGAGATGTGTGACCGCCAGTGCAATTCACTCGAACAGATCGCCTAAAAGCATACCGCAATTTTTTTCTTTTCTTCATCTTTTTCAACTAAGCCGAGAGAGGAAGCGCTCTGGCTCAGCCCCTCACCTGGCCCTCCTAGATATGCCTAATTGCCTATGGCCTCCCGGCCTCAGACCCGCCTCCTTCCATGGAGTTGCTCCCATGGGAGAGCTTTGGCCATGGAGGTGCTTCAATGGTTGCAAGCACGGCCACCTCCACCCCGACACGGGCCCTCACTTGGCTCTTCTAGAACTGGCTTCCTCACTATACCTTGCCACACCTCGGGACGGGCCGAGAAAAGCACGACGTAGAAAACTTAGGCCCAAGCCTGGCTCCGCCAAAAAGCACCAAAGTCCGTCGGGCCGTTGGCCGAGCCTCTTTCTGAAACAGCCAAAATGTAAAGCCCAGGACCGGCCTAGTGCAGCCGTCGGGACTAGATTCTAGGCCCAAGCCCAAGATGTTTGGACCAGGCTTCGGGCCGGGCTTCCCATGGCCAGTCATAGTCTCGACCCCCCCCCCCCCCCCCCCCCCCCCTTCCCCTTCTCCTGTGGAGGTGTTTTCATGGGGAGATTGGCTATGAGGTGCTTCCATGGGGCTAAAAGCACATGCCATGATTTCGCACAAAATCGGTCAGAATCAAACCTTCTCGCTGGGAATCAAAAATTGACGCCAGCATCAAGTCTCCTCGTCGTGGGGTCGAGCTCGGGAGTCGTTGGCGCCAGCGGGAATGTTGACTCGTTTCGATTTGTTCAGTTTGGGACCTATATATCGTCTTTAAAATTATAGTTATGTGCACGGAGGTGATACTATCCGTGGAGCTGGAAATAAAATTCCAGGTGGAGCAATTTTCCGGGATATGTTTGGTGCATATTTTCAACCGAGACTATCTGAGTTTTGACCCTTGTTACGGGATCTACTAAAGATGATCTTAAGGGGAGACCATAGAGACAACTACTCTTCATTTTCCAGGTCGAGCAGTTTTTCGGGATCAACCGAAACTAAAAATGTTCGGGTTTGACCGTTTTTATGGGATCTACTAAACATGATTTTAAAGGGAGATCATAGAGACGACTACTCTTCGTCGCCAAACCTATGAGCAGACGATGTTCAGATTTTACTTTACTTTTTAGTTTGTTCGAGAAAGAGAAAATGGCATGTAACACCAAGGTTTGATGATAAAGTTTGCACAAAACTGAAATAAAATACTTTTTGGGGTGTACCCTAGTTTTTTTTGTCTAATATAAATTGCAGTTAGCCCAAATGATTTATTTATCGAAAAGTTATTTTGGCTACCTGGTTCATGGTTCAAGTGATCTCACTATTTTATAAAACTCACAAAAAAACATTTGAAAGTTCAAAAATCTGGAAAAAAAACCGATGTTGTCAACGATGAATACTATAAGCGTGCGAAATTTTCTGCATTATGGGTTACACAAAAATGACAAAAGTATGAGATGTAAACTATACATTGTTCACTATTCTTAGATCTAGACATTATCATTTTTGTGTAGCTCAAAACTTAAAGTATTTTGCATTGAGATTGTGTACGCCTGTAAGATATATTTGTGATATCATGCATGATTTGTTTTAGACTTTTCTGAAACTTTAAAAAAAATTGAAAATACTGAGATCACTATAACTCCGGAGCACGAGATCTCAGCTCTTCTTAACTGCTACCGGCTTGGGAGGGGGGACTTGGTTGAAAGGGGGTGAGTCTCTTGGAGGAGACAAGAGAGGAGATGGTTGGTATGGATTAATGTGAGGAGCTCATAGGATTAGAAGAGACGACGAAGATGAGGAAGGAGTAGAACGGCATGTCGCCAGTCGCCATGGAGGCAAAACTCAACACGAAACCTCAACCTGCTCATACTGGAGCTGTGATGACACCATGAGGTACGTCATGGCATATTTAGCTGTGATTACCGTGGTGCTGAGAATGATGTGGAATTTAAGATGCTTGTGCCGAATAACCAGTGGATCTTGATGGCTCATGTTGAGTTCGAGATTTGAGGTGATGACGCAGGCGAGTTTGGAAGTGGTGAAGACTGTGAACGGATGATCGGTGTTTTGCAGCAGTCTCGGCAAGCGGGGCAGCAACACAGATGGACTTCTTCTTGGAGGTGCTCTTTTGGCACAAAGTCTTGACTCTCGGGGTAAAAATCTTAGGTTTGACCTTCCCTAGTTGTACTTGACAATGGCGGATCTCTATTCGTCTCTTTTTTTAAGGCATTGACTGGAAATTCAGTCAGATTTTATTCGTGGTGAAAACCCATGATCTATGATCAGGCGACGTCGGTATTTGTGCACGGTTTTCTTTTTGGAGACGTCGTTCTTGGAGAACTTTTTTGCAGTACGGATGTGGCTTGTTGTGATGGTAGTTATTGCTGCTTCGATGATTAGTTTGGTGGGTTTTCTTATTTATTTATTTATTATCTTTTTGACTGTGTACATGCTTAATATGTCGACTAGCTCTTTATATTATGTTATCGCAGAGGCTGGATATAATTGATATCGAGAAAACTTTAGTTGTGGTAGGTAAACCAACTGAAGAGAAAGCAACCTACAGTTGAGCAAGCTGAATTCCTTTTTGGCCAGGACTAGCACCACTTCAACATTTACCAACGCGCGCGACGTAGGCAATGCATATGCGGCTCCCATCAGGAGCTTGTTGTTCTTCGTTGTGGCGGTACTGATCGATCCCACCAGGAGCTGGAGCGCGTTGAGACATTACTGGCACCTTGCTACAAGGATTATTTGTTCATACCAACTCCAACTGATCGACGGAACTGAACTCTGACATGGTTTGGCTACAGCTAGCGGGCGTGCATGCACCGAGCTCAGCGAGTCTAGCCTCCTCAATTATTTTCCTCCCTTGCTGCCCGTGGGTCGGACGTTCACGATAAGAAGCGTCAACTTTCTACTGAGAGGCCCGGCACATCACATGTTCATAGTGGCAAAAACTACCACTCTCAGCACGCTGCGATTGCAGCCCTGCCGTCCCTCTTGTGTGATTTCACCCTGCCCATACGTACTACAGCGACCTCCTGCATGTTCACTTCAGATGCCCACACTAGAGCCACACCGGCTGCCTCCTCTTCCTCTTCTTCTACAGCAAGGCCTCACTTCCCTAGTGCCAACGAACAAGAATGGCGGCGATCTCATGCCTCCTGCTCTCCCTCCTCCTCGTCACGGTGACGCCGCTCCCAGGCTCCGCCGAGGACACGGGCAGCCTGCTGCTCCAGTGCTACGACCCGGCGCCCACCAACGGCACGGCATTCCGCGCGAGCCTGCTCCGACTCCTCGCCGCGCTACCCTCGGCCGCCGCGCCGACGGGCTTCGCGTCCCTGAGCACCTCCGCCGGCGCGTTCGCCCGCGGCCTCTGCTTCGCCGACTCCACCACGGAGGAGTGCCGTCGGTGCCTCGCCGTCGCCGCCAGGAACCTCGCTTCCGGCTGCGGCGCCGCCACCCGGCGCGCCGGCATCTGGAGCGAGGGCTGCTTCCTGGCCTACGCCGATACGGACGCCTCCTCGCCCCGCGAGAACGCCTTCCGCTCGCGTCTCCTCCTCCGGGGCCACCACGCCGTCCCCGGCCCCGTCCGCAGCGCCGACGCCGACGCCGAGTACGACCTGCACGCTGAGCTCGTCGCCGAGGCGCAGCTCGCGGCTCGGAGCGCGGCCGCCAACATCTCGGGAGCGCGGATGCTGGCCACCGCGGACTCCACCAACAACCCCGGCTGGGCCGTGACGAGCACAGTGCACGTGCTGGCGCAGTGCGTGCGGGACCGCACGGCGACGCAGTGCGTCCGGTGCCTGGAGGACTCGGCGCGGGCCGTCGACTGGGAACTCGACGCCGACCGCGACAGTGGCGTCGCAGCGGCGGTGGTGGGCTTCAACTGCTACTTAGCCTTCGAGGTCACCATTGGACCGCAGCCTCAAGATTATTTGGGATCCAACAACAACAACCGCCGTGAGTATACGTCATTGCAAGAACAAATCGTATTCTTTCTTCCAAGGAGAATTGCATTCAGAAAGGGGCGAGTTTAATGAACCAATAAAGTTTACTACTGTACCTTTTTTCAGTATATGTTGCTATGATCTTTGGAGGCGCTGCCGCATTTTTGGCCTATATGATCTGCGATGTCTACTGCGACTGCGATGCCCTTTTTTATGAAGAAGAGCAGACTAATAATGAAGAGGAGATGGATGCAGCAGCGGCAGGAGCTGATAAGAAATGAAATCCGGTGAGAATAGTATATTTGAGTTTCTATTTCACATTCTTATTTGATTGTTTGCACGGTAAACACATCATGTGAAAATGTTGTCAAGCAATTTCTTTCAGATTTTTTTGTAACTTTTTTGTTTGGGTATCATGTAGTGTAGGTTGCCAAGGAGGAAGCCTGCACCGGATATCTTGGTTGGAGGGGCATTTTCGTACGTCCTATTAGTATATGTTGGCATTTACTAGCTAGAAATGTATTTTTTGTTCTCCAAGACTAGATACCGTGCATGCACTGCACAGTTCAGTATGCTTGGCTTTAGTTTGTTCGCATAGTAGTATTTGCTTATCTCTTGGTGAGGTCAAACTGCAATAAATCTGTCTGATTCAGTTTTTCTTGCGTAGGAGCATGCCTCACTGGTATATATTTGCACGGGGGCAACAACGTCGATGACGACAGCAAGCCGCAGCAGCTCCCAGCAGCAAGATACGGTACCGAGAGCGTACGTGTGTACTGTATATAGGTCGTCTGCATTTTTCTGTGTTTTCTTCTTAGTTAACGGATTAATGTTCGGAGATCAGTGTGTGTGATCGACGGATTAATGTTTGAGATTAGTGCGTGTGATCAACCAGCAAGTCCAGGCGTACTGATTCCGTTTTTTTCTGAAACAAAGAGTACCCCCCCCCCCCCCCCCCCCGTCGATTTCCATTAAAAGATGCCAGTTTTTACACAGGAAAAAAGAGAAAACAAAAACAGCGGAAACGAAAAAAGGGTCACAGAGTATTGGTCTTGAAGGCCAAAAACTGTAGATTAACCCCCAAACAAGCAGCAGGGCAACAAACAAGTCAGGCTCCTAAACTTGATATTACAGGCCCAGATCAGTTTACAAAAAGCACCCGATCATCTCAGTAAAGTTTCAGCTCACAATCTTTGCGCCGTAGAGAAGATCTCCGTTAGAACCAGCTTGATAAAGGACTTATCCTTAAAATTGATTATGAGAAAGCATATGATAGGGTTAATTTAGATTTCTTGTATGAAATTTTGGAACAAAGAGGTTTTAGTCCGTTTTGGATTAGACTGATTAGACAACATACACAAGGTGGATCACTGGGGGTGAAAGTTAATGACGTAGAGGGGGATTTCTTCCTCACTGGTAAAGGACTTAGACAGGGTGACCCCCTCTCTCTCATTTTGTTTAACTGTTGTGGATGTTTTCGCTAAGATGCTTACAAAAGGAAGTAGTAGTGGTTTAATTAGGGGGCTATGTCCAAGGTTTGTGCCAGGAGTAGTGGTGTGTCTGCAGTATGCAGATGCTACCCTGCTCTTTTTGGAGTCAAATCGTGAGAATACTTTCAATATGAAATGGATTCTCACCTGTTTCGAGCAGTTGTTGGGCATGAATATTAACTACCACAAGAGTGAATTAGTGCCTATTAATTTAGATACAGATGAGTGTGAACAATTTGTTGATACTCTTCAGTGTGTGCTGGGAGAGTTCCGATTAAATACCTAGGTGTGCCTTTGCATTTTGGTGAGCTTAGACGGGAAGACCTACAACCCATTGTGGATAACCTGCTTAAAAGGCTTTCGGGTTGGAGGGGCAAGCTGCTTTGCTCAGCTGCCAAAAGAGAATTGGTGCAGTCAGTGTTAGCAAGCATACCTATATATATGCTTTCCTTTTTTTTGCGAGGACTATATATATATGCTTTCCTTTTTTAAATTTCCCAAATGGGCTTTGAAACTGATTAATACCCAGTTAGCTTATTGCCTTTGGAACGATAGTGATGGTAACAGTAAGATACACCTGGCTAATTGGCCATCGGTGTGTATGAAAAAGGAGTATGGGTGTTTAGCGATACCAAATCTTCAAAACCTGAACTTTTGCTTGATAGGGTCTTGGATTAGGAGATATATACAGGGTGAGGGAACTTTGTGGAGGAAAATAATAGACGCTAAGTATAACACAAAGAGCCCCAACATTCTGTGTTGCCAAGATCCACACCCTTCTGTATTTTGGAAGGGGGTAATGTGGGCTGCAAAAGCAGTTAAAGTAGGTTATAGATGGAAGGTTGGAAATGGGAAATTAGTCAAGTTTTGGGAGGACATATGGTTTGGTAATACACCTTTGTCCACGCAATTATGGGAGTTGTATTTCATTTCGAACCAACAGACAAAAACTGTAGCAAAGCTGTGGGATGGCTCTCAACTCAAATGTGATTTTAGGAGAACGTTCATTGATGAGTTGATGGTGCAGTGGCAAGAGCTGTTGGGTATTGCTAGATCTTTAGTTTTAAGTGAGGATGAGGATCAACTCATCTGGCAGTATGAGTCTAAAGATGTATATTCATTTAAATCGATGTACGCCAATTGTGAATTTTAGAGGCGTCCAGCCTTTGTACCTTTCGGTTGTTTGGGAGCTCAAAGTTCCTCCCCGGATTCAAGTCTTTCTTTGGCTATTTTCACAGAACAAAGTGATGACTAGAGACAATCTGAGGAGGAGGGGGATGCCTAAGCCGTTAGAATGTGACCTCTTTAAACAAATAGAGTCAGTGTACCACTTGTTTTTTGAATGCATTGTCGCTAGGGTCCTGTGGGATTTAGTAGAAATTGTCTTCGATATTAGAATCTCTTATTTCCAAACTCTGGCATCTAAGTGGCTTTTAACAAACGTTATATGCATTTAAATGTGGCTACATCTGATGTTTTATGGAGTTTATGGAATAATAGAAATAGCATTGCTTTTAATCGTCGAACTTGCATCAATATGAAACAGGTCTGGCGGCTAACGCTCTCATACATAAAGTGAAAGCGCATTTGCCCTCATATGTGGTTTTGGTAATTAATGACAATCTCTATGGACTAATGGTTGCATTGAGCTATCCTTGTAGGACTTGTCCATTGGCAATGCTTGAACATCATGTGTTGGTATCAAGATTGAAAGAAGAAGATAAAGTGATGACCAAAACAATATTCAAGTCATCATATATATTAAGAGAAGAAGATGAAGTGCAAGTTCAAGAGAAGCATCTCGAAGAAATCCTATGCTTGAAGTTTGTCACCCATTTGGAGATTATGGTCAAGTGAAGATGTGCCTAAGAGAGGCTCCCCATATTGGTGTGTGGGGGAGCGATATGTGAGTCTTCACCAAGCTAAAGCGCAATCAAGAAAGGTGGTCCACTTGAAGAGATCAAGATCGTCATCATCTAGCTCAAGTGGAATGCGCAAGGCAAAGGTATGATCTTGATAGGGTTTCTTTTTTACCGGTCTCATGGTGTTAGTGGGAGACCGAGTTATAGGATAGACGTCGTACTATCAAGAGGGGCTCTCAAGTGAGTAACTTGATCGCATCTTTGTGCAGAGATCAAACCTTTGCTTTCTTAGCATATCATATTTCTTGGTTCTTACTTGGCTTTTCTCCTTGTTGGGTTTTGGGGCTTGTCGTGATCTTCATGACAAGCCCAAGTTCTTTGAAAACGGATTTTGTTTGGAAAACTTGTTGCGTTTTTGTGTTGGAAATATTATCGGTTTATCCATGAGGAAAGTTCCACACCTTCCCATGTGTGTTAACTTAACGCTATTTATGGTTCTTACTTTCTGTAGGAAAGCTCTTGTCGTTACCTTTCCAACAAAATTGGTCTCACCTGATTTGGAGTTCGAACGAGAAAGTTATTGCGTTTCAGGTTTGCTGATTGGCTACAGGAAATCCAGGTCGGAGTTTCTGGTGCCCCTGGACTGGAGTGTTTGGTGTGCTCACACCGGAGTCTCTGGACTCAGGGGACCGGAGTCTCCGGCCTGCCGGTTTGGCACTCATGTCCCAACAACTGCGCTCTCGGTATAGAGGTCGGAAGTGCCCCGGAGACTTCAAAGTCAATGGTCTGACCGGAGTCTCCGCCCCTCCCCGGGCCGGAGTCTCCGCCCGGGCGGAGACTTATTTTGTCCTTCAACGGCTCTTTTTCATGGGGACCTCCCCAGAGTGACTAACTCTTCCAAGCACGAATTTCTCTCTCTCTCTCTCCCACCATTGTTGACCTCGGATAGCTTGCCCCTCTCTCAATTCCTCTCATGATTCTTGCATAGCTTTGAGGGAAAAGAGAGAGGAGATCTAGATCTACATTTCCACCAATTCATCTCTCCTCTAAGTGAGGGGAACCTAGTAGATCTTGATTTTGGAGTTCTTGGTGTTTCTCCTCCATTGTTCTTCCTCTCTTCTCCCCCCATAAACATTAGTTGCTTGTGATGGGATTTGAGAGTGAAGGATTTGAGCACTTGTGCTCTTGCCATTGCATTTGGTGCATCGATCTGTGCTCTCCACGAAGATTCGTGGAAGTTAAAAGTTTGTGAGCTTGTTAGTCTTGAGTCATTGGACCCTAGACGCCATTGTGGTGGTTGAGACCTTTTGTCATCACTCGGGACCTTTTGTGGTCATTTGGGAGCCTCTAATTAAGTTGTGGACGTGTGCCCCAATCTTGTTGTAAGGGACTCAATTTCCGTCCAAAAGGAAATCATTAGTGGAAGGTGAACCAAACCTTTTGTGGTGTGGTTCATCGGAGAAGAAGGTGAAGCCTGTTGTGGTGTTGAGACCAACCTGTTGTGGTGGCTCACACCTCTCCAACGAGACGTACTCCCCTAAAAAGGAGGAACTCGGGAATACATCATCGTCTCCGCGTACCTCGGTTATTTCTATACCCGAGCTCTTTACTTATGCACTTTACATTTTGATAGCCTTTGTGCTTGAAGTCTTATATCTTTCTATCACCTTGTTACTTGTATTGCTTAGCATAAGTTGTTCGTGCACATAGTTGAGCCTAGTATATTTAGGTTGTGTGCTTGATAAGTTAAACACTAGTTTTATTCCGCATTTATCAAGACTAAACCGGAAATTTTTTAATTGCCTATTCACCCCCCCCCCCCCCCTAGGCGACATCCTTGTCCTTTCATAAAGTTATGGGTGATACCACGCGAGGTGGAGGAAAGCTAGAGCAGTTCGTGGGCTTGCTGACAGGAAAGCTCTGAAGTCACTTGATGCTAGAACCTGGCTGAGATGCGTGGACTTCAGCTGGATTCATACCTGGACTACCACTGCTACCTCAGCCTATGGAGGAAGGGCAACTGCATCTTACCTGAAGGACCATCCAGAGGAGAGCGACGCTATCCACGTGGTGATGTGAAAGGCTAGTGCAGTTGGTCGAAGTTGAGAGTAGCATGTCGACTACTAGAAGTTGAAACTTGTTTTGGTGTAGCTTTTGTAGCAACTGCCATATGTTGTGTTTGGCAGTTTGGGGCCGCTGGCCGTGGTGTTTCATTCCCAGAAAACTTGTAGTGCGAGACACTTGCTTTTGAGAAAACTTGACCTCTAGCTGGTAGTTTATGTTTTTGTAGTTTTAGCTCTCCCTGTAAGCGACTGACGATGTATGGTTTGTTTTCTTTATGAAATGGAACCGGGGAGAGGCTTCCTGTGAATCTACAAAAAAAGAACTAGCTTGATTTGCTTCACACTATTTTCAACCTTTTATCGATCCTGACTTCTCTGCAATATGACCCAAGCATTAAGAATGTTACACAACCTATGAATCACCGAAACTGGGTCATCTAAAAACTTCTTATCAAAACTAGCGTCATTTCTTAATTTCCATTGTGTCCAGCAAACAGCTGCACACCCCCAAAGATCAAACCCCTCTGGGAGCGTGGGAAGGATTCTATCCGAACCGCAGCTAAGTCATGAGCACTACCAGGCGTTCGGCCAAACCTAAGCGCACACGCCATTGTCTACCAAACTAACCTAGCTAGCAATTGCACACCGGAAAAGGAGGTGATCCATGAGCAAAAGTGGTATTGTTCACTTCGTGTACATCCTCGCCTTGTCAGATTGTCTTTAGTAAGAATTGTGAAATGATTATCTATAGTACAATTTTAGTTGTTTAGTTGTACATATGGCGTTTGAGCATCCCAACTCGTGCCTCCATAGCTCTCCCTATAACTTATTAGACGCGCCCAGACGTAAAGCCGCGCCCAGTCACGTCCCGCATAGACGTTTTACATCAGACGCGGTAATTTGTTCGGCGCTACCGGCCTAACCCGACGAGTTGTGAGCTGCTTGGGTGCTCTAGACGAAGCCGTCTGTGCTGCTATGCCGGATCTCAACAGGCGGGCCAACCCTGTCATAGAGCCATCAATGCCCCTACGGCCAGTCAGCTTCATGCATCAATGTGTCTTGGTTTTCTAATCGGGCGCAGCGAGCCGCCACTTTCCTGCGGCGAGCTTGCGTTTTTCCCATGCCAGCATTAAATATTTTTTAGGCAGCGAAGTGAATGCGGGGCAGAGAGCAGCTGGCTGGAGTTAACAGGCACCACCTCCCTCCGCTCCCCCGACAGCTACAAAGAGTGTTGCCTCTCCTCAACGCCTTCCACCACCTCTCCCTTCCATCTCCGCTTCTCGTCGGCCACAATGTTTTGCCGCAACAACGACGAGAACCGCTGCAACCGCAAGGAGAACTGCACCTCATCCCGCCGGGTCTCCACAGATCGCATCCGCTACTGTAATGCCGCAATCCGTCGGGACACAAGGAGCTAGTCCCATGCACTGCCTCTGCCTTTTCTCCTCCACCGCCACCTCCAGCTCATTCTGCCACTGATCTACTCACAGAGGAGGAGGCGCGCGAGCACACACTAGTAGGAAAAGGCCTACCGCTGGCGGGCGGGCGCCCGCCAGCGATCATTATGCCAGTGGTAATAATTACCGTTGGCGGGCGGCCGTCCGCCAGCGGTAAGGCTGGTTACCGCTGGTGGGCACAATTTCCGCCCGCCATCGTTATCTGCCACAGCACTGGCTGGCAAGCGTCCGCCAGCGGTAAGCCACCACGGCCGCCAGCGGTACTAGGCACTTGTTTGGGTTCTGGGAGCGCTGTCCGCCAGCGGTACGCCTCTGTGTCCGCCAGCGGTATTATTTCGTGGTATTATTATTTTTTTCCAGAAAATCGTATTCCAGCAGTATATCGAATATAAATACAGTATATTCAGGTACAGGCGACCAAAATAACAATAACATAGACAATTCCACATACAAAAGCGTCAAAAGTTGTCATACACGAATACATGTCGATAGATTCATACACGGAAGTTTTCCAAATCAACTACAGTCATCTAAATCACAATCACATACAAGAGAATGACAATGATGATGAGTAAGAAGGGGATCACGATGAAGTTGGACTTCATCCGGTTCTTCCTCTCTTCCGCAAACAGGTGATTCAAGTATCTAGCGTCTGTCTCCGCTTTACAGTTGTAACAATTGTGGTTGTTCACGATGATGTTGGACTTCATCTGGTTCTTCCTCTCTTCCGCAAGAAGGTGGTTGAAGTACCTAGCTTCCGCCTCCGCTTTACTCTTGTAGCTTTTGTGGTTGTTGCCTTTGAACTTGTTCACTTGCTTTAGACAGTCTTCCCACTCTTCATAGACTCCTGGAACATGACCTTGGTACACCACATACCACTTCTTCATTTCTCTGTACACAAGATATAAAAGTATAAGCCAAATAAGAGTTGTAAGAAAAAAGATGTGTGTACATAAGATAGAAGAAAATATAGCATCGATCACACAAAATCAAACGACTTTCAAAACTAGGCAAGTTAATTTAGGGATGTAGTTTACGAAGACTGTTAATTGTTGCTCACCTTCTCTTCGGTATCTACGGAAACACGTTACCACCATCTAACGAGTTGAATAGCCTATCATCACCCGAACATCTTATGCGATGTTCTATCTCGGCGTTAGGTGGTGGTTTAAAGCCGAAGTAGAACTCCCCATCTTTTTCTAGGACGTCACACATGATGATTCGCGCGATCATCTTTTGGATGTAACGGAACTCATCTCTGATAACATAATCAGTTGGTTCCTTCAGCCTTTGGCACCATTTGTTAATATCACCAACAATTTGGCCTCGTCGTTGAAACTTTAATAACCACCACATTTGATAGACTAGGTACCATGACTCCATAAAACTGCTTGAATCATGCTTGATGCAGGGGAAATACGTTCTGTGGGAGAATTTATAGCTTTCATCATATGTCTTCTTTTTTTTAATCGGGCCACCCTTTAAGGCGTAGCCGTTGAGAGCATTATTCAGAACAATCTTAATGTCGGTGTAGTCCCTTCTAGTAGCCTTGTCTTCATAACAATCCCCGCTGTCGAGATACACGGCACTCAAATCTACCATGTCCAATGATACATCTCAAACGTATCTATAATTTCTGATGTTCCATGTTGATATTATACCAATTGTTAAATGTTTTACATATACTTCATAGCATTTTTATGCATTTTCTGGACTAACCTATTAACAAGATGCCACAGTGCCAGTTTCTGTTTATTATGTCTGTGCATTGCAGAAAAGGTCCAAAAATGAAAGTGCTCAGAAAAATCTGAAAAAATTACAGAAATTCTAAAACGCCAGAAGACTCCGGGAGCCAGAAGGACAAGTCTGGGGGACGCCCACAGCCTCCATACCATGCCCCCGCGCGGTTTGGGCTTGGCCGCGCCGTGGGGTGGTGTGGCCACCTCGTGCACCGCCTCGCGACGCCCTTTGGACTATATATTGCCTCCGCGGTGAAAACCCTAAAAGAATCGACAATTTCTCCAGAAGAGTTCCGTAGCTCCGCCGCCACCAAAAACCCTAATTCGGGGGACAGAAGTCTCTGTTTCGGCACCCTGTCAGGACGGGGAATTGCCCCCGGAGCCATCTCCATCGACGCCACCGCCATCTTCATCGCCGTTGCTGCCTCCCATGATGAGGAGGGGGTAGTTCTTCATCGGGGCTGAGGGCTCTACCGGTAGCTATGTGGTTTATCTCTCTCTCCCATGGTGTGATCTTTATGTGATCATGAGCTTTGTAATCTAGTTGAATCCATAGATGTTACTCTTCATTATCTTATATGCTACTTGAGTGGTTTTATTAATGTAAACTCCGGAGTCACCTTTGTCCCATGGTGCGAAGTTGACAGTGTGCGCACCGTGTGTGGCTCTTAGGCTAAAGATTACAGGAATACTTATCATGAGTTATTATTTGTGTTGGGTGTCTCTATGAAATTATGGTGTTTGTCTAGTACTATTTAGGGCGCTCAAGTTGACAGTGTGGGGTTCCCTAGATGTGGAATGCGACTTTAAGGTGTGCTTTTATAGCCCTACACAGTGAATTGGTGTTCATTATCCAACAGGAGAATAGTTCAGAGTAGCATAGTGAAGAGGAAATATCTATGTATTCAATTATATTATTATTGTTGAGAGTGTCCACTAGTGAAAGTATGATCCCTAGGCCTTGTTTCTAAGCATTGAAACACCGTTTACAACCAGTTCTGCTACATGTTTGCTTGCTGCCATTTTTATTTCAGATTGCAATTACCACTTATAATCATCCATATCGCTTGCATTTTAATATATCTTCGCCGAACTAGTGCACCTATACACCTGACAAGTGTATTGGGTGTGTTGGGGACACAAGAGACTTCTTGTATCTTAATTGCAGGGTTGCTTAAGAGCGATATCTTTGACCTCTACCTCCCTGAGTTCGATAAACCTTGGGTGATTCACTTAAGGGAAACTTGCTGCTGTTCTACAAACCTCTGCACTTGGAGGCCCAACACTGTCTACAAGAATAGAAGCGTGCGTAGACATCAAGCTATTTTCTGGCGCCGTTGCCGGGGAGGTAAGGTAAAACGTACTCACATCCTCCAGCTACTTAGCTATTTTCTAGCACTGTTGCTGACGTGTGAGTGCTCGAAGCTATTTCCTTTAGATTCTGCAATTATATCTTTTTGTTTCTTGTTTTTATTTCACTAGTTAGGCTTAATGGAAAACAACAACAAAATTAGAGAGTTATATGAAATTTATCTTGAGTTAGGACATGATCCTTTTGAAGAGAAAATTAAAAACCTGTGGAAAATTATTTGCATGATGGTAGCAATGTTATCACTATAAATTATTTGAACACCATTATTGCTAATGCTATGGAAAAGTCTAAGCTTGGGGAAGCTGGTTTTGATGAATATGATATTTTTAGTCCCCCAAGTTTTGAGGAGAAAATTTTCTTTGATGATACTTTGCCTCCAATTTATGATGATTATAATGATGGATGTGCTAGTTTTACTCCCACTATTACTGACGAAATTTATTATGCTTGTGTGGAGAGTAATGATACTTTTATGCATGTGGATCATGATAAGAATGCTTTATGTGATAACTATATTGTTGATTCTATTCATGATGCTACTGAAAATTATTTTGAGAGAGGAAAATATGGTTATAGAAATCTTCATGTTATTAAATTTCCTCTCTTTATGATGAAAGTTTTGAGCTTTCTCTTATGTTGCTTTTATATGCTGGTTGCTTTAAGACCTAACGGTCATTATGAGAGAGGGAGAAACGGTTTCATATATCTCAATAATATTAAGTCTCCTCTCTTTATGTTGAAAGTTTTGAAGTTGCACTTGTTTTGCCTTCCTATGCTAGTCACTTTGTGCTTCATTGACTTGTTTTCTTACAAGGCTCCTATGCATAGGAAGAGTGTTAGATTTAAACATATTTTATATATGCTTCCTGATGCTCTCTTTTATGTTTCAACTCTCATCTTTATGTGAGCATCATAAAAATCACAATGCCTAGCTAAAAGGCGTTAAAGAAAAGCACTTATGGGAGGCAACCCATTATTTATTTCTGCATTTTTTATTTGAGTCAAGGAGTTGTTTACTTGTGTAACAACCCATTTGTATCTTTAATTTATCGTATTGTTGTGCCAAGTGGAGCCTCTAATAGAAAGATGATGCCAGATTTGGATTTCTGCGCAGGAACAGATTTCTGCTGTTCACCGTTTTAATTCTGTAAAATCACAGAAAAATTATTTAAATCTGCAAATTTTTGTGCGTGATCCTTAGATATGTACGCATTTTTAGTTAGTTTAAAATTTTTCGATCTGAGCAACGCAAGTGTCTCGAACAAATTCGTCTTTGCGGACTGTTCTGTTTAGACAGATTCTGTCTTTTATTTTTCGCATTCTCTCTTTTACTAGTGTTGAGTGGAATTCTTTTTTTTTTAGGGTGAAGAGCTTCACATAACATCAGTGGCAGTAGTTAATGTTAAAAGTAACAGTCATGTTTGTGTCCTTATAGAACATGAGAGTTTTTGATTGTGCACTAACCCTCTAATGAGCATTACTCTAAGTTTGGTGTGGCGGAAGTTTTCAAGTGTCAAGAGAGAAGGATGATATAATGTGATCAAGAAGAGTGAAGAGCTTAAGCTTGGGGATGCTCCCATGGATCACCTCAGCATATTTCAAGAAGACTCAAGCGTCTAATCTTGGGGATGCCCAAGGCATCCCCTTCTTCATCAGCAACTTATCAGGTCATCTCTAGTGAAACTATATTTTAATTCTTTCACATCATATGTGCTTTACTTGGAGCGTCTGTGTGCTTTTATTTTCAGTATTTTATTTTTCTTATGGTCAACTTGATTGAACCCTAGAATTCTTGATTGGGAGAGAGACACGCTCCGCTTTTTCATATGAATACTCCTATTCTTCACTTATACTTGTTGAGTATTCTTATCTAGCTATTGCTATGCTTTTAGCTCCTGTTTTGCATGCATCTCTTATTCAGAGCTGTTAGTTCTTTTAAAGAAAAGTACTCTCTTGCTTCACTTATAATTGTTTGGAGAGTTTATGTTGAAATAAATTGATTGGTGTTTGGCTGGAACAGAAAATGTTGCATGTGGTAGATGGTATAATGGAAAAAGCTTACATATTTTTGTAGATCGTTGTATTGGATAATTTGATACTTGTCAATTGTTTTGAGTTATCAAGTAGTTCATGTTTAAGCTTTTGTATCATGTAGTTAAAACCTATTAATGAAGAATTACCGTAAAGCTCGTTGAAATTTGGTTTGCATGATTGGTATCTCTAAGGTCTAGATATTTTCTAGTAAAAGGGTTTGGTTAACAAGGAAGACAGTGTAGAGTCTTATAATGCTTGCAATATGTTTTCATATAAGTCTTGCTGTGTCGGTTGATATCCTGCGTTGACAATTAACAAACACCTCCCAAAACACCTCCCAAAACTTATTTTTACTTTTCCATTTTCTGATTCGTTGACAATTAACAAACACCTCCCAAAACTTATTTTTACTCTCTTTATGATTTCAGAAACTAAAAAAGCTCTAGCACATGATTTAATCCCTGCTTCCCTCTGCGAAGGGCCTTTCTTTTACTTTTATGTTGAGTCAGTTTTCCTACTTCTTTCTATCTCAGAAGCAAACACTAGTGTCAACTTTGGTGCATCAATTTTTATGCTTGTATATTGCACTCATTATATTGCTTTGTGTTGACAAATATCCATGAGATATATATGTTGAAAGTTGAAAGCAATGACTGAAGCTTAAATCTTCCTTTGTGTTGGTTAAATACCTTTTATTTAGAATCTATTGCTTTATGAGTTAACTCTTATGCAAAACTTTTTGATGCTTGTCTCGAAAGTACTATTCATGAAAAGTTTTTGCTTATATGATTCAGTTGTTCGCTCATTATCTACTTGCTAGCAAACTATAGACCATTGACTTGGATCACTTCATCCATAACATGTGTTTTACAATACTATTTGATCAAGATTATGATGGTAGCATGTCACCTCAGAAATTATTTTGTTTTATCGTTTTACCTACTCGAGGACGAGTAGAACTAAGCTTGGGGATTCTTGATACGTCTCAAACGTATCTATAATTTCTGATGTTCCATGTTGATATTATACCAATTGTTACATGTTTTATATACACTTCATAGCATATTTATGCATTTTATGGACTAACCTATTAACAAGATGCCACAGTGCCAGTTTCTGTTTATTATGTCTGTGCATTGCAGAAAAGGTCCAAAAATGAAAGTGCTCAGAAAATTCTGAAAACATTACAGAAATTCTAAAACGCCAGAAGACTCCGGGAGCCAGAAGGACAAGTCTGGGGGAGGCCCACAGCCTCCACACCATGCCCCCGCGCGGTTTGGGCTTGGCCGCGCCGTGGGGTGGTGTGGCCACCTCGTGCACCGCCTCGCGACGCCCTTTGGACTATATATTGCCGCCGCGGTGAAAACCCTAAAAGGATCGACAATTTCCCCAGAAGAGTTCCGTAGCTCGGCCGCCACCAAAAACCCTAATTCGGGGGACAGAAGTCTCTGTTTCGGCACCCTGCCGAGACGGGGAATTGCCCCCGGAGCCATCTCCATCGACGCCCCCGCCATCTTCATCGCCGTTGCTGCCTCCCATGATGAGGAGGGAGTAGTTCTTCATCGGGGCTGAGGGCTCTACCGGTAGCTATGTGGTTTATCTCTCTCTCCCATGGTGTGATCTTTATGTGATCATGAGCTTTGTCCCATGGTGCGAAGTTGACAGTGTGCGCACCGTGTGTGGCTCTTAGGCTAAAGATTACAGGAATACTTATCATGAGTTATTATTTGTGTTGGATGTCTCTATGAAATTGTGGTGTTTGTCTAGTACTATTTAGGGCGCTCAAGTTGACAGTGTGGGGTTCCCTAGATGTGGAATGCGACTTTAAGGTGTGCTTTTATAGCCCTACACAGTGAATTGGTGTTCGTTATCCAACAGGAGAATAGTTCAGAGTAGCATAGTGAAGAGGAAATATCTATGTATTCAATTATATTATTATTGTTGAGAGTGTCCACTAGTGAAAGTATGATCCCTAGTCCTTGTTTCTAAGCATTGAAACACCGTTTACAACCAGTTCTGCTACATGTTTGCTTGCTGCCATTTTTATTTCAGATTGCAATTACCACTTATAATCATCCATATCACTTGCATTTTAATATCTCTTCGCCGAACTGGTGCACCTATACAACTGACAAGTGTATTGGGTGTGTTGGGGACACAAGAGACTTCTTGTATCTTAATTGCAGGGTTACTTGAGAGGGATATCTTTGACCTCTACCTCCCTGAGTTCGATAAACCTTGGGTGATTCACTTAAGGGAAACTTGCTGCTGTTCTACAAACCTCTGCACTTGGAGGCCCAACACTGTCTACAAGAATAGAAGCGTGCGTAGACATCATCTAACCAGATGAGGGTGCCGTGTTTGTTTCTGCGCAAAATTTCGCCATTCTAAATGCAAATTCAACGATGAAAATCTATGGAAGCATGTTAATTATGACAGGTATGAATGACTTACTCGGGAAAATAAGGCAAGAGATAGGTGCATTTGTGAACATTGTCGAGGAAGAGATCTTTGAGGTAACGTGTCGCGTTTTTCCTACCCTCAGGGTTGTTCACGAACATTTCTTGTAAATACTACGGGTCAACTACCACGATTTCGCGTGTATCCTCCATTTTGATTTGGTACGCCATATGGAGCACAACAAGGCGAACCATGGATGGCTGGAGCGGGAGCATATGGAACATTCTGAAGATATCATCAAATCTCACAAAGAGCAGGTCTGCGCCATCTTCTGTGACAAAGCCCAACCGTTTTGGTACCTTTGCAATAAAAACTGGGTATGTTGGATTTTCTTGCTCGAGAAGTCTCGTCTCTATAACAAGAACAAGCTCATGTAGGTCCAACAAATGTCCAGACAACTTTTCGACCAAATCCGCCGGCAGGATCGATTTACCCAAGTGATGCGTCGAATGCCAGTTCTTGATGGGTATCCTGTCCACAAACCGGAAATCAGTCCCCTGCTCCGGCCGGCTGTTGGAGTCATCCAACTTTTGTTTCTTGTATCTTTTCCGTGCCTTCTTAGGCTTGTTCACCGGCGCATCTTCTAGCTTATCATGATTTTGCACAATAGGCATCAAATTGGTGATAGAGTTGCCGTAGCCGTAGCCGATCATGGGGGGAGGCCCTACTTGGCCTCCATTCATCCAAGTCCGAACGAACTCACAGACAGTAGGAAACATGGATTTGAAGGTGCTTGTGAGTTCGTTCTCGATGAACGCCTGCATCGGATCATCGCCTCCTATCTGAGAACCCCCGGCCTCGTCGTTGTCAGCCATGTTCACACTAATGAGAAAAGTCGAACTTAGTATAACAGGGAAAATTCACTTAATTAAGTACTAAGATACCTATGAGTCTAAGTTTGTCGGAATGTCCGTCACGGCAAGTGTAGGCACTCAAATATGTCTTTTTTAGAAAAGGTCATGCGAAAATTCACAAAAAATTTCGGCATGACCTTTGCTAAAAATAGGACATATGGAGTACCCGAATTTGCCGGAATGGAAGTTAATCGACGTTCCGGCAATCTCAAGGGCCTCAAGGGGTACCTGCAAACATTTCACATTCATCGACAATTTGCGATCGCCATTCCGGCAACCACAAAATCATTACCACATTCACCACAATTGCATCACACCACCACCACATCACCACACATTCACCACCAAATCACATTCACCACACATTCACATGAATCAATCATAGGCATTTGAACAAAATATGGGCAAAAAAATAATATAGGCATTTTAACAAACACCTTCCGTGCACGGCGGTCACCGGGTGGGAGGGGAGGGAGGAGGGGCGGGTGAGCTCACCAGGAGGGGCGCGGCGCGTGGAGGAGGAGGCCGGGGCCGGCGTGGGGTGGTCGGGGCACAACGGCGTGGAGTAGGAGGCCGGGGCCGGCGTGGGGTGGTCGGGGCGGCGGGGTGGACGCGGCGGCCGTGGGGTGGTCGGGGCGGAGGGGTGGACGCTGCGGCCGCGGGGAGGAGGTGGCGGGGAGGAGGAGGCCGGCCGGCGTGGGCGCGGAGGGGCGAGGAGGTTGCGGCGGAGGTGGCGGCGGGGTCGCGGCCGTGGGCGGAGGTGGCGGCGGGGTCGCGGCCGTGGGCGAGGTGGCGGGGGGACGCGGAGGGGCGAGGAGGTGGCAGGGTGGTCGACGCGGTGTGGACGCGGCGGCGGCGGCCGGTTAGGGTTAGAGGAGAGAGAGCGCGGGTGGGGGAAATGGGAAAAGAGAGGAGACCGGCCGGTAAGTGGGGAAGTGTGCGGCCCCACATTACCGCTGGCGGACGGGCCACGGTGCCCGCCAGCGGTATGTTATTACCGCTGGCGGACAGCCTCCTGTGTCCGCCAGCGGTACGTTTCTATTTTTTTTTTTTGATGTTTTTGTTACTCCTTAATATTTTCAAATACAATTGCGCATCTCAAAATACATTTGAAATATTTGTGTCCATTTACAAAATACGTTTAAAATAGTTGAGTGCATTTACATAAATATTCATACACATCATTGTTCAAAACACATGTCAAATACAAATTTAAAATAACACACGTCTCGCGCTTCTCTCTTAGCGTTTGGCCGTCTTCTTGCCTTTTTTGGTCTTAGTTGCATAATTTAGCCCCACATTATGACTTCTTCTTTTGAATGGAAGACCTCTCGTGGGTAGCGTGGTTCTGCTTCTTCTTAATGTGTATGGCGTGTTATCATCATCTTCAATATTAGGGTCACCGTACTGGTCGAAGTCGTCCTCGTTGGCGATTCCATCCATTCCAATGATGTTTCTTTTGCCTCTCCTCACGACTACACGGCTAGGCTTTGACGGGTCGGTTATGTAGAAGCATTGAGACACGTGCTTAGCCAATACCCATGGCTCATTTTGTGCGGTGACGTTCGTACTGCTTGATGAAGTGCCGGCTTCGGGTAAAACCATGGTGGTGAAGTATTGGTCTTCTTTTTTGACGGTGGATAACCTAGCCCATCTCACACGGAACATCGGCACCTTCTCTCCAGAGTAGTTAAGCTCCCAGATCTCCTCTATCCTTCCGTAGTATCTGAACTTCTTGTCACCGACGTAGGATTCCATCGTTACCCCTGAGTTTTGATAGTCAGAAGTTTTGTCCTTTTCCTCCGTGTAGAAAGTGAACCCGCTGATATCATATGCTTGAAACGTCGCGAGGTTGGGGGCGGGGCCACGTGATAAGTCGTATAAGAGTCTACCTTCTGCACAATCCGTTGGCGGAGCGACAAGCTCATCTTTGAACCAACGCAAGAAAGAGGAGTTGTGCTCTCTGATTATTTCTCCTTCGGTTCTTTGTCTGCCCTGGTCAATGTACTTCTGCTTAATCGTGCTTTTGTGCTTTTCCACCCAAGTATCGACCATTTCAAGATGTTGGAGAGCTACTAAGTTTGCCCTGTTAAAGTCGGCCATTCGATGAGCGAAGCCCACATGTAAGTCCCGCGCGCCATTTTTGTGACCTGACCCACCTAACTTGCCAAAGTGCTTGTTAGGGGGCAAACCAACAGGGTTATCAATTATCTCCAGATGATTGGTGCAGAAAGAGATGCACTCTTCAGTGAGAAAGCCTTGAACGATGCTTCCATCCGGACGGGCCCTGTTACGAACAAATCCTTTTATGACCCCATTCATCCTTTCGAACGCCATCATGTTGTGGAGAAACAACGGTCCGAGATGAATGATATCATCCACGATGTGGACCAACAGATGCACGCAAATGTCGAAGAATGCGGGCGGGAAGTACATCTCAAGCTCGCATAGTATCACAACAATTTCTTCCTGCAGCCTTGAGAGTCTCTTTGCTGTGATTGACTTTCGAGAGATCACGTCAAAGAAGTTACAGAGGCCAAAAAGGGTGTCACGGACGTGCTTGTCCATTATCCCTCGGATCGCAACTGGGAATATTTGCGTCATCATCACGTGACAATCATGAGACTTCATACCGCTGAACTTCTTTTTCTGCCAGTCTAAGAATCTGCTTATCAGCCCCGAGTAACCCATAGGCACTTTGACTCCTAGAAGGCACTTGAACAACTGTTCGATCTCATTTGGACTAAGAGTGAAGCAAGAGGGGGGACAGTAATAGTCATTCTTCTTAACCCTTTTAGCAGGGTGACCGTCCGTCTCCTCATCCGACTGGTCGTCATCCCCATTTTCGTATCCCCCTTGAAGCTCTTCCCTAATGTTCATATGTTTAAGGTCACGTCTTGCTTTCGGCCCATCTTTGGTCCTGTCCGCCATGTTGAGCACAGTGCTAAACAAACTCTCGTACACATTCTTCGTGATATGCATTAGATCAAGGCAATTTGGCGTACTGAAGATGGGCCAGTATGGCAAGTCCCAAAACACAGACCTCGTCTTCCAAACACCATGGAGCGGTTTTGGCGTCTGTCGCTTCTTTCCCGGCTCAGGGCACTCTTCCCAACCATTCAGCAACTCGTAAATTTCATCGCCGCTCCTCTTACGTGGAGGTCCTCGGGGCTCATCTTTACCGTTGAAAAGGTCTCCACGTTTCCTCCATGGGTCTGTATTGCGTAGCCACCTTCGATGGCCTATGTAGACGGTTTTCGAAGAACCGGCTTTCTTGAGCTGGTGGAATGTCGGATCATCCATGCACCTGACGCATCCGTTATGTCCGTGGGACACCTGGCCACCAACGTATGCGCAGCCGGGCAAATCGTGCACCGTACACAACAAGGCAGCTCGCATAGGGAAATACTCTTCTGCGACTGCGTCCCAAGTGGAGACCCCTTCTGGCGCCCATAACGTGGCTAGCTCATCTTTCAGTAGCTTCAGATACAGATTGATGTCGCTGCCTGGTTGTTTCGGCCCTTGAATTAGCATGCTCATGTGTATGTACTTCCTTTTCATGCACAACCAGGGGGGAGGTTGTATATCCATACAAACACAGGCCACGTGCTGTGTGTACTGCTCTGGTTGCCAAACGGATTGAGACCGTCGGTGCTCACACCCAACCTGATGTTCCTTGGCTCGTCTCCAAACTCTGCATCGTAAGCGTCTAATGCTTTCCACTGGCTTGCATCCGAAGGGTGTGTCAGAATTATCTTTTCACTCCGCTCTGAATCTTGCAGCACTGCCGCCCTTCTTTCCGCGTGCCAGCGCATTCGCTTTGCTTCCTTACGGTCTGCGAAATATCGCTGCAGACGAGGAATGAGCGGAAAGTACCACACAACTTTGCGAGGGGCTTTCTTCCCGGTCTTGTATCGAGCAGCATTGCACACTGGACATTTGATCATTTCCTCGTCCTCTTTCCGAAATATGTAGCAGTCGAAGATGCACACATGGTACCTCTCGTGCGGTAAATCAAAGGGGCACACGACTTTCTTGGCTTCGTCACAATTTTTAGGACACGTGTTGCCCTTCGGAAGGAGACCGTGCATGTATTCCAGATTAGCGTCGACGCTTTTATCACTCCATTTGTGTCTTGTCTTCATCTGCAGAACATCAAGCGATACTTTCAAGCGGGAATCTTCCGGGTCGCAGCCTGGATACAACGGAGTATTTGAGTCTTTCTCCAATTGCGCCAACTTAGATTCCCTGTTAGTCGTCTTCTGAAGAAACAGTTCTTTTAGATGAGGGTCCCGCACGACTGAAGTTAACGGTGTCCGTGTGTCCTCCTCTTCTGGTACCACCTGATGATCATCATCGTCTTCTTCAACGTGATCATGTTGGGGATCAGGCTCTTCGTCTTCTTGCCCCTCGTCGTTATTGTCTTGCTGCCCTTCCTGATCATTTCCTGCCGCCGCACCATCATTTTCATCATCTTCTATCCAACGAGTGTGGCCATCCATGAAACCACGCCTGAGCAGGTGTTCCAGCAAATCTCCGGTAAATGGAGTGAAGCCGACCTCCAATTTGCATGTTCGACACGGACATTGTATATCTTTGCGTTTATTCTGCAGCATGTCTTCCGTCGCGTGTCTCAAGTATGTATTCACGACACGTTCACTCATAATAACCATTATCACCTGCACGTTGTAGAATCAAGACAATAATTAATCACCATTTTATATTTTATCGGGTTTCACGAAAAAATTCGCCATGACCTTCCTACAAATAGGACCTAAGGAGAGTGCCAAAAGTTGCCGAAACGGAAAATGAATCAACATTCCGGCATGGTATTGGCACCCTCATTATTAATTTCACACATCACAACACAAATTTATTCATCACAACAAAATTTCACACATTCCAAGCCATTTCATCATTTCGCATGGTTACGAGCGCATTTTATCCGACCAAATTTTAAGAATATGCATTTATATCGATAAAAGATCACCTTAATAAGTAAAACACACGTCAAAAAAACCGCGGAAGTCGACCGGAGATGAAATCTAGATCTTGAGATAAGAGTGACTTGAGTGGATTTTTTTGTCAAAGTTGGATGTGGGAGAGAGATTTAGTGGGATCTATCAACTAAATAAGTTTTTATTGGCTAAAAGTGATGAATTTGATGGGGAAAGTAGCCACAAATGAGCAAAACTCGAGCTAGTGAGAGAAGCAAGTGTGAGGTGCAATAATGGAGGGAAGGGGTTGGTGGCCGCACTTATGCCACTTTCCCAGGTTATCGCTGGCGGACGAATATGCGTGCCCGCCAGCGGTAGTTAACTTACCGCTGGCGGCCGGTCTGGAACGCCCGCCAGCGGTAACCTGGGATATTTTTTCCCCGGATGGGCACAGCCGAGCCAGTTACCGCTGGCGGGCACCCAAAACCGTCCGCCCGTGGTAAGTTTCGTACCTCTGGCGGGTACTTACTCCGTCCGCCAGCGGTAGTTTGCCCCACCTCCTCGCAAATTCCTGCTACTACCGCTGGCGGGCAGAGTGGGCGTCCGCCAGCGGTACGTGCAAAACCAGTGGCGGGCTCCGAAACCAGCCCGCCAGCGGTAGTAACGCTGGCGGACGGAAATGGCGTCCGCCAGCGGTAGGCTGGTGGCTATAAGCACATTCCTACTAGTGACATCCGCAATGACTGGCTTGTGCCGGTGGATTGCCACCACCCGGAGGGGTGAACGACCAACATCGTCCATTTTCCGGTGGTGTCGCGTCTCACTGGCCAGGCTTGCCGGGACTACATCGAGATGTCCAAGCGCAACATGCCGTGGGAGTCGTGGCTTGACCCCCATACTCCTTGTCGTCGGCGTGGAGTTGGAGTACCAGGGGTGGCTCCAGAGCTTCTTCCCCATGAGCGAGTCGAAGTCTTCACCTTTGGACTGGTGGTCGTCCGATGACTTCCTCTGCACCACGAACTCGGAAAACTCAAACATCGCACAGAAGAGCGGCTAGATGCTCCAGCATCTCCCGTGAGAGACAACCGACGGGTGGGGGAGACACGCCCGTGCCACCTCCACCGCCACAGCCGCCGTAACAGGAGGAAGAAGAGGATGAGGAGACTGGGAAGCGCCACTTTCCAGCTACAATTTTTCTTTTAGATGGGCGACCCAACCATGGCACCAATCAACGTGTCACACGGATATTAATTCATTTCCAGAGTCCGGATACATATTTTCGTATCTAACTTCCGGTGTATTTTCTCTATCTCTACTATCTAAAATAAGAATTTCGTTCCTTCTTCAAGCCTCTCCTGTCGTCAACAAGGTTTTTTTTCTCGCGTCATCTCCTCATCACTAGGTTCTTAACAGTAATCAATCGCCCAATCAGCCTTAATTACACAACGAATCAATCACCCTCTAAGTCAGCATTAGTGACATTCCTAATCCATCGCCCCATGACTGGCCCTCCTCCCGGGGATCTCGCCAGCGACCGACGCAGCCTTCGCCGCCGCCACCGATGTCGCCCACATATGGGGCTCTCCGCCGCCGATGCAGCCGTCGTAGAATCCTTAGCGCTAACCGCAGGAGGAGGTGACTGGGTTTCTTCCATGCCGACGGTGTCTCCTACGACCTCATAGCGCTAACCGCAGGGCTGCAGCGGCGGACGAGCTGTTGTCGGTCGGTCGACCCCATGACCATCCGTCTCAGAATCGCCAGCAAGGGCTGCATGTCCGACCTAACCTGAGACCTCCTCAAGGTAACAAACCTCGACCCCTATGGCATGCTCTGTTCCCTCTCCGAGATTAGATTTTCTGATGGTTTCGCTGATTCCGTTGTTGTTGTTGTCGTTGTCATGTTCCAGGGTGCAGAGTTTCCAGTTGACCATCATCCAGACGGCACTTGCCAGAACTCCTGCAGGTGAGTTTCCACTCCCCATCTTCTCTCTGTTGTTAGTTGTATCTCGGCTAGAATGAACAAGTGTTGTGATTAGGGACTGGTCCTGATGGGTCCAATGATGCGGCAGCAAAGGTTAAAAACAAGGTGACAAATTGAGATGTCACACACCGGTTTGTTTCTTTATTTTATGAGACTTGTCGACTGTACTGAGAATTCAGTTTTTCTCTCCACGAATGCTACAATCTTAATTTCTGGTGGATATACCGAGATACTCATCATATTAAAGTGTTCAAGGCACCGATTCAGTCATTTTTGGTATTAACTTAGACTTACCTTAGACATTAGTTCAAGCTCCAATAGAGACACTCATATTGTTTCAGTCTGATTTGTATTACTGAGTGCCACGTAACTTCTTCACTCTCTTGAGGTGGATCATATGATAATGTTGTGCATATCTCAGCTGTCAATAATACCACTTCGTTTTATACGCTAACAACTTTTCTTACTTCCAAGCTCTTACTATCTAAAATAAGAATTTTGTTCCTTCGTCAAGCCTCTCTTGTCGTCAACAAGGTTTTTTTTCGCGTCGTCTCCTCATCACTAGGTTCTTAATAGTAATCAATCGCCCAATCAGCCTTAATTACACAACGAATCAATCACCCTCTAAATCAGCATTAGTGACATTCCTATCTCTACTATCTAAAATAAGAATTTCGTTCCTTCGTCAAGCCTCTCCTGTCGTCAACAAGCTTTTTTTTCGCGTCGTCTCCTCATCACTAGGTTCTTAACAGTAATCAATCGCCCAATCGGCCTTAATTACACAACGAATCAATCACCCTCTAAATCAGCATTAGTGACATTCCTAATCCATCGCCCCACGACTGACCCTCCTCCTGGGGACCTCGCCAGCGACCGATGCAGCCTTCGCCGCCGCCACCAATGTCGCCCACATATGGGGCTCTCAGCCGCCGATGCATCCGCCGTAGAATCCTTAGCGCTAACCGCAGGAGGAGGTGATTGGGTTCCTTCCGCGCCGACGGTGTCTCCTTCAACCTCATAGCGCTAATCGCAGGGCTGCGGCGGTGGATGAGCTGTTGTCGGTCGACCCCATGACCATCCGTCTCAGAATCGCCAGCAAGGGCCGCATGTCTGACCTAACCCGAGACCTCCTCAAGGTAACAAACCTCGACCCCTATGGCATGCTCTGTTCCCTCTCCGAGATTGGATTTCCTGATGGTTTTGCTGATTCCGTTGTTGCTGTTGTCGTTGTCATGTTCCAGGGTGCAGAGTTCCCAGTTGACCATCATTTAAACGGCACTTGCCAGAAATCCTGCAGGTGAGTTTTCCACTCCCCATCTTCTCTCCGTTGTTGTTAGCTGTATCTCGGCTAGAATGACCAAGTGATGTGATTAGGGACTAGTCCTGATGGGTCCAATGATGCGGAAGCAAAGGCTAAAACAAGGTGACAAATTGAGATGTCACACACCGGTTTGTTTCTTTATTTTATGAGACCTGCCGACTGTACTGAGAATTCAGTTTTTCTCTCCATGAATGCTACAATCTTAATTTCTGGTGGATATACTGAGATACTCATCATATTAAAGTGTTCAAGGCACCGATTCAGTCATTTTTGGTATTAACTTATGACAATTCAGTCTAACCTTAGACATTAGTTCAAGCTCCAATAGAGACACTCACATTGTTTCAGTCTGATTTGTATTATTGAGTGCCACGTAACTTCTTCACTCTCTTGAGGTGGATCATATGATAATGTTGTGCATATCTCAGCTGTCAATAATACCACTTCGTTTTATACGCTATCAACTTTTCTTACTTCCAAGCTCACCATTTTTATCTCTATGTTCAGGGCCATGCTGTGTACTCTTTCTTTTGCAATACTACGAGGGTAGCATATTTAAGTTCATATATGGTACATGGCGGAAACTTTTGTCTTATTTCTTGTAATAATTGTTCTCATGAGAAATGTCATGTTTGTTCTCTTATTTAGAAACAAACTCACGCTGTTTTTAGATAGCATAGCCGTTAGGTGGCAGAATACTCCAATATAAGTCAAGGTAGCCGAAGTTTAATCTCTTCGCTTCGGTAAGGAAACACACTAATATGCTTGAAGTATATTGACTATCAACCTAGATCTAAATCTGATGTCATTTGAATTGTTAGCTAGCTAAATCTGATAGCAAATTGGTTGATTCCCTGCCTTTCAGGTGAATGTTCACTTCTATAATTTACCTTCTTCTGGCCATGTGATCCAGTTGATTAAGCTATCACCTTTGCACTTGTCCACTTGGATTAACTTGCTCATCTCAATCATGTTATTATTATGATGAGAAGATATTAACCTTATGACAATTGGAACTCAATCTACTTAGCTCGGCACCTTTATAGAACAGCCGAGGAGGCAAGACCAAGTAAATTTTGCCCTTAGGTTCGTGGTCTTAGAGCAGGAAAGCACAATACCTTCTGCTCCTTAGGTCGATGGACTACACTGAGGTGAACGAGGGTAGTTTCTGGTCAGGCACAACACAAACTCAGTGCATGGCGCATGCCGGTTATTGTGCGGAGTGAATTATGGTGCAAAATGTAGTGACATAAACAAGTTTGGTATTAATCCTCTATATATATTGAGCAAGAGTTGTTCCCCTTTCTCATTTTTTTTGATAAACGTGGATATATTAATATCAGGAAGATCGCCTTTCTCATAGTGGCCTCCCGATAAGTTGTTTGAGTGCGCCAATTGAGTTTGTGCGATTTTTTTGTCTCATTATATCTGATTCAATTGAATTTTGACACATCATAGAACTCATTTGACATCTTAGCTTTTATTAATTTTAGAAACTAACATCACACTCATGTTCTGTTTCTATAAAAATTAGGTGGGAATGCCTAAGTTGAGATGAGTTGCTTGTCGTTGCCGGGTAGTCAAGTTGTATGATGTTTAATTGGGATAGGGGTTTGTGGAAGTTTAAAAAGATAGTTGCACACTGTGACACACATTTATATGAACCCTTTTCAGAATATACAAGTTATCACCCGACCAAGTACAAGAGGGACTGCAAAGGTACTTTCAAACATGAGAGACCAAGTACTTGAAGGACTGCAAGAACTTGCTGATTGCTATCACTTCATTACATTACTCTTTGTGGTTTTGTGATGTGCAAGATGGGATTCCGCATGGCGCACCCTTGTTAATATTCTGCATTATTGGAGAAAAAGTTCACCACATGGTGTCTAGCCGAGCTAAATCCTCTGCACGGGAGCTTCATGCCAGTACTGAGAAAAATGTAATCGCAGCCATGTTTATTCTTCTGAAACCATGCCATGAAGCTAAATATTAAAGTGAGACACTGGTATTTTTTTTTTGATGGGTTAGGTCTACTCTAAGATTAAATTTATTTCTAAGAAATGAGATGCTACATTTACTTCCGTGGAAAAACAATTGGATTTATTCGAAACATTCCTATTTTTATTTTTGGTGACATTGTGAAGGTTTTACTAACAAGCAAGAAAATATTATCTGCTGTGATTACTGAAATAGTGAACATGCTATTGCTTGCTACTTAAATTGCAAATAGAATATAATTTGTCGATAGCTTCAGGAAAACACACGTATGGTGTTCCAAACCATTTATGGTCATGGATGCGGTTTATTTGTTTTCCTTATGAGTGCATATCATTTATGGAATTAATTCTGGTTGGAGAAAGAACATTATATTGCGCTAGAAAAGATGATGAACTTGCATAGAAATGTGCCACTAAAGTAATTACATTATGATTCAGTTATATGATAGATGAGGCGAGAACAAATGAGAGAAGAATTGAGGACGGGAAAGCATATGAGCAGATTCTGGCAACATGTTGCATACTTGCATCAGCCACGATAACAAATGGAGACGAAACACATGAGGGAAAAGAAGGCGAGGATGAAGAGTTGACCAAGAGTATATGTTGAACCACTAAAATTTATGCCTTTGCTCAAAACTTGATGATTGATGTGCATACGAATTTTAAATTTATGCCTAACATGATTAATGTTGAACCATTATAATATTTATATCCCGTTGCAAGGCACGGGCAATTAGCTAGTACTCTTTAAATAAAAATCGGGAGAAGTTAAAAATGGCAGTGGCCGTGAGCATGGAGCTTGAGCAGCACCGTTAAACCCTCCCAGTCCCCTCCCCTTTCTTATCCCCGCTCCGCTCCACCTGCGCCCCACATAGGACGACACACGTCTTCCCCAATTCCAGCGTCCCACCACTAATCTCTCGCTCGCTCGCCGCCGCCGCCGCCAAACCTTCACCCCGTCGCCGCCCTCCATCCGCACCATCCACCACCGGCCGGTGCAGAGCTCCTCCGATCCCACGTCCTCTACGCTCTGCGCGGCAGCAGTCTGCTCGGCTCACCACCCAGGCGTGAAGAACACGTACGTCTAATGGCGCCGCAGCTCCTGGGCTACTACTGGGTCTCCTCCTGGCCCCGGCTCCCGCAGGTTCCCCCGTGGCCCTGCTCCTCCCACTTCCACCGTCGCAGGGTTCTGCGCCTCGCGCCGCCGCTCCGCCTTGCCGGCGCGGTCAGGGTGGTCGCAGACGCGGGCCCCGCGCTTGCCCTGGACCGCGGGCGCGGGGCGGTGGAGATCCAGTTCCCGACGGAGGAGGGCGCTGCGGGTGGCGAGGAAGACGACGAGGCGGCAGTGGACGAGAGGGAGAAGACTAGGCGGATGCGGATATCGCAGGCCAACAAGGGGAACACGCCGTGGAACAAGGGCAGGAAGCACAGCCCTGGTATGCTTGTACCCTACTTTGGACCTGCATTTCTCTTTCTTAGTTTCCTGTTGGTGGTGTTTGTGAAAATGTTTGTATAAAATCGTAAGGAGAGAAGGATAGGTACTGGTTCGTGGAAACTGTGATAGCAACGTCAGAACTCAACATGCCAGATTGCCAGCGGGCAATTTTTAGCTAGATGTTTTGTTGCAGAGTTTTTTTATTGAATAAATGCAATGCTGAAGGTTCATATTCATATAGTAAATGGCCTTGGCATAGTTGCGTAGGTAATGGCTTATTGAATTGATTGCATCTGCAGAGACGCTCCAGCGGATTCGTGAGAGGACCAGGCTTGCCATGCAGGACCCCAAGGTGAAGTCATGTAAGAATTATTGTTGTTATTTATATCTGGTGTCATATCCATATCATTAGCATAATGTTACCTGACTAACAGCTTCATAATTTAGGGTTTTAGATAACTAATTGAATAAAGTAGTCCTCAATCCGTGCATTCACATGGGCTTGTTATCGAATATTATCTTACTACATTGATTTGTGATGTGAACAACTACTTGCGATGTGTGTCCAAGCATATGGGTTTAGAGATACAAGGATTGATAGGAAATGTATGCAGCTAAGACAGCTGAAATCATCATAAATAAGGCCACCAAAAATTATATGTTTTGTAATAATTACGGTGTATATTATTCCCAAGTTCATCAATATAAGGAAATTGAAAAAACAGAAGGTGCAATCATCCGCACAATGTCTTGTTGGTCTCATTTGGGAAGGATGTCGATCTGCTGAATCACTGCTGGTTTTGCTTAAACGTGGAGATACGACCTTTTATACATGCAACTATCATGAATATGTTTAACAACACACAATTCCCGGTTGTGGAGCAATTTTGTTTTCTTTTACCTCAAATATTCTGTTATATGTATGCTAGTATATCTTGAAAGATATATGCTAATGCATTTCCGTGAAATATTTCTTTTTCCCCAAATGTTTCATTGTTTTGCCATGGATACATACAAAGGCACACCTCGAAACTTAGATATGTGTAATGCTTGCAATGAAATATTTTCTCACCACATCATATTTCGAAACATTTTTGTATTTCATTAATCATATGCTGACCCGAAGCACTTTAACTTGGAATGTTCATGCCATCATTTCAATTTGCCTCATATTGGGTATATGTTTGGCAGTGACCTATGTTGCATTCTATTAATAAATGGTGCTACATTCAGGGCATTTGAATTTATCCAGCTCTCCATTATGTTGTGAAGTATGTATTAAGATGTAGTTTAGCTGAATTTGTTTGCTATTGTTCTTGTTAAAATTGGGATCCTAGTAACATGAAACCTGCAATAATATGTAGATATGTTTCATCATTACTGGTACTGCATGATGCATTTACAGATACTTCAACATATATATTGGGAAATGAAGATTTACTTCTTGGTATAATTAGTTAATTATTTACCATGATGTGGTATTGGAGAACCCAGCCACATATGCCATAGCAGGCACAAAGGTAGTACCAATTGGTCCAACCACACATTCCGGTGGGGAGTGTGTGGGTGCACCAGTGTAAGGTACTAGGTGTGATCCCCGTCCAATGCCTATCTTCATACTTACATCATCTGTTTGGCTCATTATACCGTTTTGTGTCTGTATGTGTCATTTTTTTTTCAAGTTCTGTCAGGAACCAGTTAATTCATTGTTTAGCTTGGCTAAAGAGATTGATGTGCAGGTTAAGAAAAAGCTGATGAATCTTGGACATGCTCAGAGGTTGGTCCTTACTTATTATTAAGATTTGTGTATCACATTTGCTTAGCATGAAAAACACTAAGTATTATTGATATCAAGTAGGATTTTGTCTATTTTCTTTTACAAGTTCTTACTGAATCATTATTCTTTCGTAAGTATAACACCCCTATGTGCTTGAAAGTAGAAGGTTTCCCACATGCTTTAGTTTATGATGTATAGTATTAGAGTTGTGAACCCTATGAGCTGGATTGACCCTCGTAGCGTATAGTGGGCAGATGCCTAAGTAGTGTTGTAGGCTGGACAAACTTCTCGTGTTACAATTCCGCTCTTTTTGATATAATATTCAGTGGTATTTGTTGATTTTTTTCCGTCACAGTTGGATAGACTTGAAGCATGTAAATTATTAGTCTTAAGATACATGCTTCTGTTTATGGAGATTGGAAATAATATTTTAGGGCGTGCAATGTCTCCTGTTCTGTCCCTGCTTCCATTTTAGATGCAGATGTGTTACAATTGTATTTGCTGACTCATAATTCAACTACTGATAAACATTGGTAATAAGAATATCAAAACACTTACATCGACACATTGTCTATATTCTTAAATATCTTCCGTCATGAACTAAGAAGGAATATATCTACTGAAAGTGTGTTGTGAAAGCCTAAGTAGAAAAGTTGAAGTTGATGTCTTTCGGGCAAACCACATGAGTTGGTCCTTATTTGAATCATTGTATGTACTGATTTTTGCTCGACTTGTAATTTTGTTGGCAAGTTAGGTACTTGAACATAGGGCTATTGAAATAGCTCGAGCTTGACAAGCTACTCTACCTTGGCTCAGTCCAGGTTTGATTCACGTTCCGCTTAAATAAAGACATAGAGCCTAGGGTGTGTTTGGTTGAGGTCACGAAGTGAAACACAATGGAATGGTTCTGCACCTGAAGTCATTCCGGTGTTTGCTTAGTGAGCCGGTCTCAAATAGCTCCTTTCGTCTTGATTTTGTTTGCAATGCTTCCACATACCACTTCATACTTTCCATTGGCCATATCGGAACTTGCAATTTTGCCACAACCCACAAGTCCGAACTCTGAATTCACCAAGAACCTATGGCCAGCGACAGCTCTAGCGTTAGACATAATGATCGTTACCTCATCCCCCATTCTCCAAGCTCCCATCTGCACTACCAGAGGAACATAAGTATAGTTTAAAAACCAGATCGAATTGATGTTCTAAAAATATGCCAACAGAGCTGTATCTGTTATGGCATGTCTTATTTGGACGAGGAGCCTAGTTGTTATCGGAGGCTATGTTAGCTGAATTATTTTTTTGTTGACAAAGGCAACTACTAACAGTTATATATCAATTATTACTTGTTACATGCTCACTGCATTTTCAGGGCATATTGTATCTTCCTCACAAAATAAATAATAACTATACTATATTTTATATTGTATTGAATGTATATGCTGTTCACATTGTAGTTTGTTCTCACTAAATCGTTTTGATCGCTGACCAATTTGTACATGACGCTTAAACATTCCTTCATTTGCTTATCTACTGATGTTCCTTGCTTGCACTAGTGTGCAATGTGACTCTTTCTTTCACGTGAAGTTAACTATGAGCTTTTATGTGGATCTCATCAGTACACTGCCTAATAACACTAGTGCTGTAAAATAGTAATTTAATAAGACAACAGTACCTTGTTTAATGTTTTCAGAATTAGCTACATTAATTTTAGTCATAGATGCTTCCGTAGTAATTGCTATTTCTTGTACTCATACAGTGAAGAGACCAAAATAAAGATATCATTGGGAGTGAAGAGAGGTTGGAGCTTGCGTCTACAGAAGCTAATGGTTCAGGATGGCTGCTTTGTGGAGTGGCGGGACATGATAGCAGATGCAGCTAGGAAGGGCTTTGCTGGTGGAGTTCCCTTCCAATGGAATTCACATAAAATACTGACCGAGCAACTGCGGCAGGAGTGGCTAGAGAAACTCCAGAAAAGAAGATCAATGCCTAGGCCGACAGGTAATAGAAGAGCGCCAAAAACTCCTGAGCAGAGGAGAAAAATTGCAGAAGCCATTGCAGCGAAGTGGTTGGATAAAGTAAGAGCATACCAATGCCTGGATGAACCTATTTCATGTTTTGCATCTTTTCATTCCAATGTCACATAGGCAATAGAAGCATCATGGCTTATTGATATTGCCTGAACTTATGGGGAACTGTCTAAGTTTTCCGAGTGTCCTCTTTTCTTGCAGGAATACCGCGAACGTGTTTGCAGTGCAATTAATAATTACCATGGAACATCTGCTGGATCTAAAGTACCGCGGAAACCAAGAATTCCCAGAGAACCAGGTGCAAAGAGTGAAGCTGTGAAAAAGAAACCTTTTAAAAGCAGAGCTGTCAGCCTGGAGGATGTACACGTAAAAACTGCACCTGTGAAGAGAAAGAAAAGTACAGCTCCGTACAAAGATCCTATGGCAGGTGAGAAACTAGAGATGATAACGAAGATTCGGGCCCAAAGGACATCACTGGAAATAGAAAAGAAAGAGGCTATTAAAAGAGCCAGGTATGTTTTCTTATTTATTAAAAGAGGCCAGATAACGAAGATTTGTTTGTTGCTCACTTTGACATGTTCATTCAACTGGACTTTCGACTAATTCAGAGTTCTGACAATCTTTAAGGAAATAACCTGGCAATGATGGCCAAGTTTCCTCTTATCACCTAAATGAATGCTCACTACTAAAGGCACACTGCTGTTGTTTGTTACACTTACATCATCCAAGATTAGGGTAACTTTATGAACGTGACATAGGTCAAAGGTGAATGACAGAGGCATCTAGACCAAATGATAAATTTCTTTGGAAAAATCGGTAGTTGAAACCACAGATTTGTCGAATATTCTTGGAAATTTCCATACAATTTATACAGCAGTCCAAACTGAAAAAATAGAGGCAAATATATTGCATTAGTACGCTACAGTACGCACTTGCAGTTGAATCCCCCTTCCTGCAGTTACTTTATAGGCGACTTTGCTGTCAGAAAACAATCCATGCCATGTGTTTATGCAAGAGTGTTTAAATTTAACTGTCCAACTGTAAGTCATATTCTTATTCTTTACCATCAGGTCACTCATTGTAGAAGCCGAAAGAGCTGCTGATGCTCTTGAGACTGTTGCAGCCACAAATCCTTTTGCGCAAGCATCACTTATAGAAGCTAGAAAGCTTGTTACAGAGGCAAGAATATCGCTCGAGTGTGTTGATGATGATGAAGGGCATGCAGAAAGTTCTTCTGATGATGCATCAGATGAATCAGGTGAATCGGAACTGCGCAACTACGATCTGGAGAATCATAATGACGTGATTAAGCAAGAGAATAAACCTGTAAATGGCATGAAGCTTCCTCCAAACAATGTTAATGGCATGGATTTCTATTTTGATGTGTCTGCACTCGGTGAAACAGAACAAGTCAGTGTTTTCCAGAGAATAGAGAACTCCATGGAAAGAGCTTATTTGCTCCCTTCAGCTTCTTCTACAGCTCAAGATGTGAACGGAAAACTTGGAACGGATGATTTATATGTCAGTCAATCATTGGCCAATAATGACCAGATCGACCAGATTGCAGCAGAAACAACAGATTTTATTTCTGCAGAGCCACCAGAAGATGTGTCCTCACCTGGAAGTAAGTCTAAGATGAGATGGGTACGTGGAAGACTAGTTGAAGTAGAAGAATAAGTTAGGAAGTCTAAGCAGTCGAAGTCGCCAAGACATCATCATCCGACAATTCAGTATATTGCTTGCGTCAGATTTGCTTCCATTTTGTAAGTTGGTTCTATGTGCAGCACGAGATATGCAATGTTTGCAAGGAGATGCTCACTTTGTTCAACTGCCTTGGACGGGATTGATTGTGGTGCATGTATTTTGGTGTATTCGATCCCGGAAGAAATGGATGAGCATCTCAGGATGCTGCCTTTTGAGGTGAGAGTTGTAATTAGTAGCTGGGACTTTAGATATTGCCCACGGAAGCTTAGTCAGCTATAGGAAAAATCTAATCTAAAATCATGGTTCGGACAATGTATTTATATCGAATTAGAATATTATGTAGCCATCACTGACATTGTAGCTGCTGGCCTTAGCAATTCGATTGATTTTAGGGTACCTGGTCTTGTACTATGAAACGAAAGTATCAACTGCAACTTGCTGCGAGGTTATTCTATGCTTTCTTTTCCTGTTAACGGTATACATATGAATGGGCACTGACTATTTATAATTTATCTACAGAACTATAAACAAATATATATTTTTCGCAGAAACATGAAACTTGATTTAATATATATTTTTGTGCTTCTCAGAAAGATAGAGTTCTTTGAATATAATTTACAGATTTAGTATCACCCAAGAATCAAAGTAATGTAACTAGATTTGTATGCTGCATCAGGAGTCGATTCTAGAGTTAAGATGTCAGCAACATGTACCGTTGGCAGTCCAGGGTATATATATTCGCGTCTTTGGACAAAACCACTAGTTCTGCACCAATATTGCGCGTGATCGGATAATTAATCCTGCTGTCGATTGAGAGATAAGAAAAGCTCAGTCGCATGAGGATTAGCAAATCTGTTAAGGATGGAACACTTTCATGTGACACCTCAGTGTTTACCGCAATGCAAATAGAAATTGCCAAATCGAGTCTATCCTCTTCCTGCTCTCTTCTTCCCCCAAAATTTCTCAGCATCTCTAGCGTATCCCGTAAAGGCCCCCAGCCCTGAAAATTCTGACCGATATGCGGGTTGGGCTGTTTTTATGGCCCAAATAGGCACCGCATATCGGTCCGGCCTGGATAATCTTATCCGGCGATCCGGATAAGCGGTGGCTCTGGTACTATATCAACGGTACCGGAGGGGATTTAGATCCCCCCCCCCCCCCCTTCCTTTACCGCCGCTAGGAGGGAGCGAGCAAGTGTGGCTGCCTTCGAGGGTGCAGGTGGGCCGGTCTGCTCTCTCCCGGCAACATCTACGAAGAGGATGCGCCATCGCCCTCCCCCTCGCGTGACGCGGAGCCAAGTAGCTTTATCGCGGTGCCGATTGAGGTGTCGGACGACAAGCTGGAGTAGGTGACGATCTCCGTGGGTGGCGGGCGAGCGGGGCTGTGCATCTTCGATGTGCTCTTGAGCAAATCTTGCCGTGCTTCGAGCAGACCCGCCTCACAGACAAGGAATTGACTGCCGCTACGAAAGCGGTGGAGGAAGGCGAGGCCGATGCTCTGGCCCACCTCGAAGCCACAGTGGCGGAGCACGTGCCCACGTGGGCACCGCGTAGGTCGACGACGAGTACCTCGGCTTCGAGTGAGCATGCTGGTGAAAAAGAAGACCACCGGATATAGTTTAGTTTAAGTTTTATCTAGTTCAAGTTCTGTATGTAAAATAGCTTGGTGAACTTTTGAAATCTCACGCGAACGCTTTTATTTAAATTTGTAGTATGAATTTCTAGGATCTTTTGAGAAGGTAATAAAATTTGCGGTGGGGCTTTTGCCTCACAGTTCCATGGTAAAAAAAACCTAGGATGCTCGAGCCCTCGCCATACCGCAAACTAATTTTCGAGGTCACCCGAAACTGGTTTTGGGATGCGAGATTATCCGGTATCTGGTAGAGATGCTCTCATGTTGCCAGACTAGTAGAGGGATACCATTTTACCCGTCCGTCTGGCCATGATGCGAGCAGGCCGGTGCAACCGGCAGATATGTGCCGAGGATACATCGACAATCGTCCTCTCTCTTTCCCTTTTTCTTTTTTCTTTTTGACGCTGTGATCCACAAGTTGCTGAACTGGTGCAGAGAGTATACCGGGACTGGGATGATTGATTAACAAGAAAACGTGTCGAAGAAAGATGATCGTCCATAGTTGGAGCTAAAAGGCACGAAACTGAAACCCGACAGGCGTATTGCACATCCATGCATGCATGCCGTGAGGTTGTTATAACAGACGGGCGATCGATGCGTTTATCAGGGAAACACCCGGGCCAAATGCACTTCGGTTTCCTTTCCTTTCCTCGCCTCTCCCTTGGCACCTTCCCTGAACCGACAGAGAGCATCGATCGATACCTGCAGCCGCGGATCCGTGCCTACTCTCTCTACTTCCAAGTGCACGCCACTCCTCTGACTAACAAGGCAGCTAGCACTGTCGTCCCCCGATGGACATCAACGAGGACACGCCGGCGGGGACGAAGAAGTCGGGGTGGAAGACGCCGGCGTCGATGGTGCTGGTGCAGTTGTTCATCACGGGGATGATCTTGCTCTCCAAGGTGTCCATCGTCGGCGGCATGTTCATCTTCGCGCTCCTCGCCTACCGCAGCCTCATCGGCGCCGCATTCATCCTCCCCTTGGCGCTCCTATTCGAGAGGGACAAGTGGAGGGAGATGGGCTGGCACGCCACGGGATGGATCTTCCTCAATGCATTCATCGGGTAAGTTCGTCGTCTTTTGAAAGGCTCTACCGGTTATATATACCCACCTGATCTCAGTTACTTTCAAGCTGATTGGAGGGCTAATTGGGTTAGTAAAATACTAGAGCAATATAAATAATACGAAAAATAATGGTATGCAGGTACGTGGTGCCAATGAGCCTATGCTACTACGGCCTGCGTGATACAACGCCATCTTATGCCGTCATCTTTCTGAACATAATTCCTCTTTTCACCTTCACCCTCTCGCTGGTCTTCAGGTACCCAATTACTCTCAGTATGCATGTATTCAGGATCGATAAACATCAGGTTTAATTTACCATGCCCAATATCAACTAATCGATAACCCGCAAGAGAATGCAAAAAACAATTCTAGTCGGGTTTGACATTTTCTAACTACTAATAACCATATTCTGCCATATATCACAACATACGTATGCCTGAACATATTAGAATGGAGACGTTGAGAATCGTGAGCATAGCTGGATCGACAAAGATTGTAGGCGTCCTGCTCTCTGTTGGAGGCACGATGCTCATCAGCCTTTACAAGGGTAAGACGCTGCACCTCTGGGATCCCATCCTGGAGCACCACCACAAGGAACAGCAGGGGGCTGAGGTTGCAAGCCATCAGCTACGAGGGACAATATTCTTGGTAGGCAGCAGCTTCACATTTGCTTGCTGGTACCTGATTCAGGTGACTGATCATGCAGTGACATGTTACTGGTATCCCTGAATTTCTTTTAAATGCATTTATTCTATTATTTATATATTACAATTCAGAGCGCGAAATAATTGCAACATGCTGTTGCAGTCAAAGGTTCTCAAGGTGTATCCATACAAGTATTGGTCTTCCATGGCGACATGCTTGGTTGGAGGATTTCAGACAGCAATAATTGGAATAATATTGAGAAGAGACAATAATGCATGGAAACTAGAATGGGATCTTAACCTTGTGACAATCTTGAACTCGGTGAGTCAGCATATGTTGCAAACACTCATAAATGGCCAAACTACAACCTGAGATATAGTTGAAGCCAAGAATCTCACAAAATCTTTGGAGTTGGTTCACTGGGAATTAAATTAACCCTTTGATACTTGAAAAACCTAGGTGCAAAATAATTATTCGTTAGGATATTGACATGTAATTTTGGTGTAGGGGATACTTGCAACAGCAGGAAAATATTGCCTGAACTCCTGGGCAGTTGCTAAGCGTGGCCCAGCATATCCTCCAATGTTCAGCCCATTATCTTTGGTATTCACAGTTGTGTTGGACTCCATCTTCATAGGGGACGATATTACAGTAGGAAGGTATGTCTCTTTGGCTTCTTCTCACAGTGCCGTCTTTCTGATTTCCGTAAAATGACACGTCTCTCTAACTCATAGCAAAAAATTGATTACACTGTTCTTCTTCTGAATGTGCAGCCTGCTAGGCACAGTTTCGGTAATTATTGGGCTCTACATATTCCTGTGGGCAAAATCAAAAGAAGTACGGGATAAATAGATCTCATTGGTGGCAGCAGAGTTCTTGTACCTGCAGAAGCTACACAAATTTGCATTTGTATGCAAGAAATTTTTACGAAAATTCAATGTGCTGCTCTCGCTCATATTCTCTCCGATATATCTAGCTCAATGCTTATTTTCGTAAATAGCGTGGCCCTCCTAAATGTATTGATATCCTGCAGTAGACTAGTTGTACACTATTCACCGGTACAAGGCGTCGTTTTTTTCCCCGAAAAGGCGAACGTGCCCCGACTCTGCATCAATTGATGCATACAGTCTCACTTTTTATTATTATTGCCATCACTACTTCATTCCTAACATTTCAGGTTTGGTTTGAGAAAAAAGTATGCCTTTAATCATCTCTAGACAATAGTCCAATTATTTTTTGTATATAGAGTTTGTGTGAAAGGAAATGATGGACATGATTGATGGTGGAAGTGAGGCTGATTTAGATCAAACACAAGAGGAGCTAGTGCCTGAAACACAAGAGGAGGTGGTGGTTGATGCCGACACTGGAGGCACTACCATTTGGCCGTCTAACCATAAAAGAGGCTCGACGGACACGCAAAAGGAAGATGTATTGTTGTGCGAGTATTGGATGGAATTGGGGTGCAGAACAAAAGTACAAGACATATCAGAGGAGGATATGGAGTCATTTCCATGACTGCAATTACTACTTTCCCTAAAATATCACATCACGTCCGCAAATAGAGCTCGTTGGCCTATAGTTTTTTTAGAGTTACCATCCCACTTTATTAATCAAGAGAGTTCAAAATCGATATGGCGACAATATATGGGGTAGCATTAAAGAACATTGCAACAAAATTAGGGCCACTTCTTTTGGTCTTTTCAGCCAGCTTCTAGATGACAAACCGTGCAAGCCAAAAAAAAGTGAAAATTTCTAACAGGCTTCTCCCCACGGCTGGGCTTGTTCGTAATGTATATTGGGCGGGCTAGAGAAGTTACCAACTGGCAGCTTCCCAAGCTTCTCCACTGCAAAACGAACCGTTGTATTCGACGCGAATGTTTGGCTCCCGGGGAAAAATTTAGAAATTCAAAAAATGGTAAAAAAGTTCTGATTTTTTTACGCTCAAATATTACCAAGTACTTCAGTTGTGCAAAAAATTTGGCTACGAAATGATTCTCATTAACTTCTGGATAAGAAAGAGAAAATTCCGACGAATATAGCTTGTATATCCCCTGTCAGTATTCCCAGTGTCGCCCAAGATTTTGACCGCCTCTCCTAGGAGCAACCCTGCGCTGGCTCGGCCCCTGGAAAAGAACCATGGGTGGTATAACCTAGTACTACTTTCACAAAGTAGAGTTGTAGGGCGCAGAAAAGGGCGGACATCCTTCTAGTTCTAGTTCCATGGATGGTTGAGCTGATTAGTTTCCTACCGGACGTTTATAGTAGCACATAAATAAGGAAAATCTATTTTGACTCATAGGTGTAGATGCACCTATTACCAAAAATTGTAATTCAGAATGTCAAATAAAATTAAACAAAAATTCGTGTACATGTGTGGACATTTTATATTCATACATAAAGTTTCACAAAAAAGACATTTTCGTGGTTTGTGTAAAAAAGACAAATTACTGTGCTCCAAAATGACTATGCGCTAGATTTTTTTGTCTTTTTACCTAGCCCATAAAAATATCATTTTTCATGAATTTTTTGTGCGGCAGTAGAAAGTTGGATGTACATCCGTTTTTTTGAAAAATTTTGACATTTTTTAATGCATTTTCATAACGGTTGCATCTGGACTTACGAGTCAAAACACCATGTTCACAAATATAGTTTTGTTTCTGCTTTTCATACACACAAACACTTCTGGACAACCCTTTTGTTATATCGCCAATGGAAGCAATCATACGTTGGATATAGATTTATTGTTCTCATCTCCGTTCTGAAACTGCATTTGTTCCTTCGGATTTTCTTCACCCGGAGACACCGATTCTTTTCTCTTTCCCCATAGGAAAACATAGAGCCCAGCTAGAATCATAAACATGCCGAGGATACTGCATGCATATAAACAGAGCAATTTATTATTTGCAAGGAAAACTCAGCAATTATATTTAGGAAAAGAATGTCAGGCATTTTGGCAAAGTATATCTTGGTGTATATATTTCTGTGTTTCATTACTAAAATCATTTTTTTCTAACAACTAACAACGCCTATGCAGTGTATTTAAATTCATGCAAAATAAATGGAGAAGCGGTAAGCATACCTCCCAACAGACATATCATGGCCGAGAAGCAGCGAGTCAAGAATTGTAGTGAAGAACACCGACACGGCACAAAACATGGAGGGGTAGGTTGGACCGCGCTGCGTGACTACCCACGAAATCATCACAAACTTGGCAGCAGTATTGAGTATCGCCTGCAGACAAAATATACAAAAGAAAACTCCTTGAACTGGGAGCTACAAACTGATCGACAACGAGAGGTAATAATCCAGGTGAGCAAGCACCTAGAGCTAAGAACTGATGCACGAAAAAAAAAAGGTCATAAAAAAAAGGGTTTACCGAGTACACAATGGTGAGCAAGCTCATGTTCCATTTGAGCGCCCATGTGGCCTTTTCTCTGTTCATGATAACCCCCACGATAGCCATTTGGATGCTACCCACGAAGCACGAACACACTGTTGACCAGTACTTGTATGGGAACACTTTTAGCATCTGGGCCTGTTCATAATAAACTCACATGTAAGTTGCATTGACTACTGCTTAAGAACCGTGAACTAGTGGTAGCCGTGTATATGCGCATAAGGGCCAGGTTTTGGGTTCAACTCCTCACTTTTACCTTAATGACAAATCCGGGGTGGAGTCCCCCTCTGGTCTTGTTATTTTAGAATCAAAGAGAGAGTTAATTGATAATATTACTAGTAATTTTGTAGTAGTGACCGAGTTGCTTATATACTAGGAAAATTTCGCGCGGCGACACCGCCGCGCCCGTGTGGTAAAATTTAAATTTGGAAATGTCCTTATTTAAAAAGTGTGGAAATTTGAAATTATTGAAATGCATAGAGGGGATACGTTAAAAAATTGTTCAGATTTCAGAAAATGTTCAAATTGGGAAGTTTTCCAGATTTAATTTCTTTTTACGTTAGTAAAATGATCAGATTTGAAAGGCATTCAAAATTTTGAAATATTCAGATTTGAAGGACATTTAAATTTTCAAAATATTCAAATTTGATTTTTGATTATAAGTTATAGACAGTCAGCATTTATTTTTGTGGTAATTTAGATATATGTTTTTATATTTTGTAGTTGGATATATTTTAATTTAGTAATTTTACGAATTTGTTTAATTAAGTTTGATATATTTTTTATATTTTTCCGGTGGTTATGTACGGAAATTCATGGAAAATTTTCCATTTTGTTTTTTGGGAAAAATTGCAGGTTTGGAAGTCATTTAAATTTTTTGAAATATGCAAATTCGAAATTTGAGTTGGAATGCTGAAGTATATGGTTGTATTTTTACATAAAATTATACAAATGTTGGCCAATTTGAATTTGAATTATTCATACATGATTGCATATTGCCAAAAAAAGTTTTTTTTTTTTTATATATTTTTTCAGTGGTTATTTCTGAGATTTTTTTTTTGCATTTTCTTGTTTTTTTTTTAAAAAAAAATTGTCAGGTGGGGTCCACCGCAACGTTAGGCTGACGTCTATGGTGGCCATGGCGGTCATGGCGAGCAGAGCGCACGGCGGCGGCGCGTCCGTGCGATCTGGGACGCTCGCGTGCGCGCGGCGGAAGCGCGTGAACGCAGAGTGTCTGGGAGCGGCGGCGCCGCTCTGGAAAACCGATGGCTTTTATGCAAAAATGCATTGGGGACCGTCGGATCCGCGATCGACGGCGCGGAGCCGGACACGCACTGTAGAAGTGTGTTACTGTTGTGATACAAAATTGTGAAATCCGCTGGAATTTTTTTTTGTTTCAGCAAAGAATGCAAAAATTGTTTGGAAAACTAATCCAAAAAATCTGCAACAAAACGAACATTTCATAGTTTATGTGAAAAGTTTAAAATTTTCTTAACGAAGAAAGAGGAGAGGAGGAGGGCGAGGAGGATTGGTTCACAAATTTCACAACACGCAGGGGCCTTTGCGCAAAGATGCCACGTGTATCGGTGGATGACGAAGCGGCGGCGCTTCTACAGTGCCCCGGCGACGTGGCCATCTCGAGTTTCAAAATTTTGAAATCCGTAAGAATTTGTCTTTTTTTTTGCGCAGCCAAAAAATACAACGAATTTGAAGATTGGAGAGAAATATGCTTATGTCCGTCAAAACCAAAAGGTTAAAACATGAAAGTTGTTCGGAAGGTTGATATTCATATACTCGTGAAAGGAAAATTTAAACGGATGACTGAGTGCGACGAATTTGACAAAATTCGTCAGATGTTTTTGCGAGTTTGGATCTAAAATTAAGGTGTTAGAGTCGACTAAACTCGAAACCGATCACGGGAATGGAACCTGCTTGTCGACGCGCATATATTTCGTGTACATATTATCGCGAAAAGGCAAAAAAAAAAAAGGTACTGTAGAAGCGGTACTGTAGATTGACCCAGCGACGTGGGCGCGCGAGGGGAGAGTTGATAGAAAAAAGGCAAAAAAAAAAAAGGTACTGTAGAAGTGCGTTAATGTAGCACTCCTACAGTACCCAGCGACGTGGGCGCGCGAGGGGAGAGCTAAGTGGGTTTGCTTTGATATATAGATACCGCTGGGTTTAGGTCGCCGGAGTGGCGGCTGCGGCGTGCATACGCGGCGGAGGGAGCAGGGGCACGGCGAAGTCGATTCCGGAGGCCGCGCGGCGTTCCAGCACGCGGGTCTCAGCGAGGAGGGAGAGGGTGCAGCGGCGAAGGTCGGCGTTGCCTTCGATCTGAGCGGGGAGTGGCGGAGCGGCGAGGGCGCGCGTCGGCGGCGGCGGCGACGCCGATGTCACGTGGGAGAGAGGAAGGGGACCGCCGCCGGTGTCGCGTGGGAGAGAGGAAGGGGAAGGGGGGATGTGGGGACGTTTTTGCAGGGAAGTCCCTGGATTTTCTAAAAAAATTAGATAGGTCCATCTGCGTGGGAACGTTTGGGTTGCGGAGTAATTTCTGGAAAACCGATGGCTTTTATGCAAAAATGCATTGGGGACCGTCGGATCCGCGATCGACGGCGCGGAGCCGGACACGCACTGTAGAAGTGCGTTACTGTTGTGATACAAAATTGTGAAATCCGCTGGAATTTTTTTTTTTGTTTCAGCAAAGAATGCAAAAATTGTTTGGAAAACTAATCCAAAAAATCTGCAACAAAACGAACATTTCATAGTTTATGTGAAAAGTTTAAAATTTTCTTAACGAAGAAAGAGGAGAGGAGGAGGGCGAGGAGGATTGGTTCACAAATTTCACAACACGCAGGGGCCTTTGCGCAAAGATGCCACGTGTATCGGTGGATGACGAAGCGGCGGCGCTTCTACAGTGCCCCGGCGACGTGGCCACCTCGAGTTTCAAAATTTTGAAATCCGTAAGAATTTGTCTTTTTTTTTGCGCAGCCAAAAAATACAACGAATTTGAAGATTGGAGAGAAATATGCTTATGTCCGTCAAAACCAAAAGGTTAAAACATGAAAGTTGTTCGGAAGGTTGATATTCATATACTCGTGAAAGGAAAATTTAAACGGATGACTGAGTGCGACGAATTTGACAAAATTCGTCAGATGTTTTTGCGAGTTTGGATCTAAAATTAAGGTGTTAGAGTCAACTAAACTCGAAACCGATCACGGGAATGGAACCTGCTTGTCGACGCGCATATATTTCGTGTACATATTATCGCGAAAAGGCAAAAAAAAAAAAGTACTGTAGAAGCGGTACTGTAGATTGACCCAGCGACGTGGGTGCGCGAGGGGAGAGTTGATAGAAAAAGAAAAAAAAAGTACTGTCGACGTGGGCGCGCGAGGGGAGAGCTAAGTGGGTTTGCTTTGATATATAGATAGATACCTGCACTGTGTACCATACGGCGAGGCTGAGGCAGCTGGTGATGAGCAAGATGGTTCCACGCACATGGTGGTGCCCAAACGCGGTTCCGGTTTGCTTCGGGTGATAGCCGATGATGTTGGTCGGCCAGAGGGGCAGCACCTTGCCCTTGTATAGGCTGATTACCAGTGTGCCTCCAACGCAGACTAGGGTTCCAGCCACCTTGATGTTCCCCACCAGGCTCCTCATGTTCAGTGGTTCCTTTCTGAAAAAATGAAAACAGAGTCAGTACATATCTGACGCCGACATGTCTCGCGTCGGTGTTTTCAACTATATTTCATCTTGTTTACCTGAAAAGGACTGCGAGGATGAACGTGGCGATCGGAATGATGTTATAGAAATTAATTGCGTATCCTGGTGATGTGTCTCCGAGGCCAATGTAGTACAAACCAGGAATTGTGAACCTGGATGTAACCAACAATATATATGAGTTATTCATACATATTCATCAAAACCATTACTGAACCGAGTTCTGACGAGCGATGTTTTGAAATTAAATAATTCTACTCACCCCACAAGTGCACTGGTGAAAATCCATATGAAAGCCTTCAAATTAAGCTCCTTCAACTTCCCTCTACATATTGCAAAATGTTTCTGCTTGTTATATTACAACAAAGAGCAGAAAAATATATTAACCAATAATAATAGTTAGAGCTAACTTCTCAAAGAACATAGCCAAGGGGATAGCCAAGGTGGCGCCAAGGAAGAAGCGGTAGGTGAGCAGGGTCCAGGCGAATGATCCGCCGTCCTCCACAACCTTGGTGAGCAACACCTGCCCGGTCGTGAAAAATTGGACCAGTAACCATGAACAAGGCCGCCCACCATTCCTTCTTAAAGTTTCTGAAGGTCATCATGTATGTCTCGCGCGAGTCGCAACAAGCTGAGCGTGGGTATCTAAAGACAGCCATTGTTCCAACAAACACACGGAGATTGCTTTTGAGCCAAGCCCGCTACTCGAGACTGGAGTGCTGGCTCTAACGGAAGTGTTTGTCATTCTGTATGCGTGAGGCTTAGCAATTGTTGGTGTCGAGTGCAGGTAGACATAACCATGTTTACATCATGTCTTCAACCTCTAATTTCTACTTCCTATAGTTAATTTTCTACCATGCTTAAGAGAGTGCATGCATTCACCATTTATTCAAGACTGGTCTTGTTTCAAACAATGAACAGGCAAATACCTGCATGCATTCTGAGGTCTGGGCAGTGGACGCCGGGGCGGCGGCCCCGGACGGTGGACGTGCGCCGTGGCGACGGCCTCAGGAGGCGTTGCGACTAGGTCTCTACGAGGCAGGGCCATGGTTCTGCATCGCTGGGTGTCGAAAGAGTCACGAGGGTGACTGGCTCGTCGCCCTAGGTTTTTTTTCTGCTCGCCTCCGGACGTAATTTCGCCCGGGGCGACATCTGTGTACGATTATGTACGGTTTCCTCTGCTACTACATCAAAGGCCGGCAATTGCTGGATCTTTCAAAAAAAGAACAGGCAAATACCTTTTTTTTTTTGCAAAACTTTCGATCTACTCATCAATTGTCAAGACAATACAAAGAACAAAAGAAATAATAAAAATTACACCCAGATCCGTAAACCACCTAGCAACGACTACAAGCACTGAATCGAGCCGAAGGCGCGCCGCTCTCATCACTCCCCCCTTAATATGGAGCCGGGCAAAACTTGTTGTATTAGACAGTCGGGAAGTCGTCGTGCAAAGCTCCCACTGGACCAGCGCACCAGATTAGCAACCATCGTCGATAAAAAGAAGCATAGCTCGAAAGGATCCAACCTGTAGACACACATACGCAGACGAACGAAGATGAATTTGCCGAGATCCGCCGAAGACACACCTCCACATGCCCTCTGAAACTATAAATGCACCACCGGATCGGGTGTCAGACGGTGAGAACCTTATTACATCTTTAAGACGCCGCCGCCGTACTATCCTGAGTAGTAGGACACAAACGCTAACCAAACTTGAAAAAACACCTATAAGCATAGCCCTCCCACCAGCAAGGAACATGATCCACCGCATCTCCATGGTCCTAAGGCCACATGAGACGGGAGATCAGCGGTCGCCGCGGACAGGAAGCGGAAAACCTATCGCCTTGCCTGTTCGCTAGAGCTGAGCAGGTAATGGGTGCTCCTTGACACTGTTGTGGCAAAATCTGCACAATGTAGGCAAAATACCTATTGAATTATAAAACTGGTCCACCAAAGAAGTTAAACCCAACACTCTAGCAACTTGTCGGAATTTCTTCTCGGTTTTCTGTAAGATACGCATTTAGCGGATGACTTACAGACACCTTGACCTCGTAATAAGTTAAACCCGTACTACGGTACTATAGAAATAACCAACAGATGGTGAATAGTAAAGGTATTGTGGTGCTTTGATACCCTGTATCGTTAAACTATTGGCACGTAGGCAAGTTCTCCTAATCCTCTATTCCTCTGTGCTACCGGGCACGTTGTGCTTCAGACATTTCCGTACATAAAAAGGATGGTTCTTTAGAAGAAGATCAATTCAGAAACAAGGTAATCGCCATGGAAGACCCTGGAGATCCTGGGAAATATGCGTGGCATATATAGCTTGTGCGATCAGACTTGATATGCTAACAATTCCTACTGCCGAACTCGGTGCCTTCGTCCATCAGGGAAGAAGACAAAAGGCATGGTCACGCATACGTACGTGTATGCTCTTGCATGCATATGAGTATATATAAACGACACATGATCTATGAAAACAAGAGGGAAAAAGCAGAACGGAGTAGATAAGAGAAATTCCATGTGGCAATTTTGTTCAAATACTTACTGTGCAATCTGGCAGTGGCAGGGCCACTAAGGTAGTAATAGTTTTTTCGACAAGAATGCATGAAGAAACAGAATTCACGCAATTAAAATACTGACCGCTCGAAGATCATGGCCAAAGGCACGACGAGCGCGGCGCCGAGGAAGAAGCGGTAGGTGAGGAGGGCGAAGACGAAGAGGCCGGCGTCGACGACTACCTTGGTGAGCAGCATCTGCCCCGTCGTGAACAGCTCGATCAGCACCATGCAGATCGCCGGCCTCCACTCTATCTTGAACGACGACCCCATCAATCGATCTCCTTCCTCCAACCTTGATCACAAATCGATCAAGATAACCAGAACGTGGTTGATGAGCCAGCAAAATCAGAGTATTTGCGAGGCTGTGTATAACTTTTGTGATGCGGGGCAACAAGGGCTGCGCGCAGGGAGTGAAGTAACAAACTATGGGAGAGATTCTCGTGGAATCGAGAGGCTAGATCCACAGGCGGTCCCACCAGTCACCTGTTCTGTTGAACTGTTTGGTCACTAGCGAAGTCGAGCAAGGCGCGTGCGACCGATTCTTCGCTCCTAGATTCACGTTGAACTGGTACGGCAAATTCAGCATGTTATGAGATTTTTTCGCTGATCCGAGGGCTGACATTCTATTTAACTTTTTATTCCGAATTCAAATCTTGTACTCATTCCGTCCGGAATTAACTGACGCGGCTGTAATTTTGCAAAAAACAAAACCTTGAGTTTTCTGGGACATAACACGCACTCCACCCCTGTCGAGACAATGCATGTCCCCTATTCCGCTCCCGCTCGTCCCCTGCCGAGACAACACGGCTACACTCCACCCGCCGAGCTTGCGTCGCCGCCACACTCCCCTCGTCACTGACACCGAGCTTCCCTCCCCTCCACGAAAAGTACAGATTTTTCGTTTTAAGTGCCAACTGCCAATCTGATGACGAATCGCCGTATGCGACAGCCGCGTATCTGGTGGCTGCGAGAACGGACACGCCGGATCACTCGAAACAGCATCGACGAATCGACGAACTCCACCGGAGCTGAAGAAGAAGCATGACATGGGCGCTATGCAGTCGATTCTGTTGGCGTGAGGGATCAGCAGAATGTGGCGGAGCTTCTGGGAGCCATGACTGGGCTCGGGGTCATCGTCAGAGCTTTAGGGAGCCATGGCTGTTGGGCTGTCCACTCGCAGCAGGGGCGGAGCTCCTACACTAGTAGGGAAAGGTAGGGCGCCCGCACTACCTTGATTTTTTAGCAAAAAAAAATCCACTCTACATGTAAAGAAATTTGTAATTTTTGCTGGGGAAAATAAGAAATTGGGCCGCATTGCTTCCTCCCTCGGCCGAAATGGGCTTCATGGGCCATGCGCGGAGGCTGCCTCGGCTGAACATGGCTACAGGCCGCACCAGGAGACTGGGCCGCACGCGGAGGAGTTATGCCGACGAGATCGTATCATTCTGTTCGATCGTTCGCGTATGCTGCGTGCCCTCTTGCCTCCTCTTCGATCTGGAACGGCGCCACCTGCTCTGCTGGTTTGAACGCCTGAACGAGGAGACAAGCGACGGGCAACAGGCCAGGCCGGCATAGGAGATCGTCGGCGGCGGCGGAAGCAAGCAAGGCGCGCCGGGGTTCTTCCCGTCGGCCTTTAGGGTTCTTCCGGCAGCTGTTTCGAGATAGTCAGATAGAGATGAACAGAGAAAGAAGGGATCAGAAGCTCCAAAGGGGGAGGTACAATTTGTTGACTATTGTCTGGTGAATTGGAATATTAGATGAAAGTTTAAATTTGTGAATTGCGTGAAGATATGTAAATTGATAACACACTCATATTTTTTAATTATGTCAACTGCAGATTTTAAAAACTATTTTGAGACACGTGCAAGTTGACATCGCTTTTACCGGTGGCGACAACAACAACTGAAAGGGCTTTCTCACGTATAAAGGTAATCAAACCCGAGTCACGTATATATAATGACTTTGGTGAGTTACCGGTGGCGACAACAACAACTGAAAAGGCTTTCTCACGTATAAAGGTAATCAAACCCGAGTCACGTATATATAATGACTTTGGTGAGTTACATCGAGTGTGAGAGTTATTTATTAGTCTTTATCTTGATCTAAGTGCCAGGAGTTAAATGCATCGACGATGCTCGTACACGTCAACCTAACTCACTTCGGTCACTGTATATTGGGAATACACTTTTAGATTACCTAAATGTGTTTTAGAGGCCCATCTAAGATCACTGTCCACGGTACATAGTTGTATTTGATGACGTGGCAAGTTTTTTTACCCCATTTGTCGGTCCAAAGAGAGTGATTGTTTTTGCCAAAAAAACCTAAACTTTGAGAATGCTGCAAAACAGTCCACCTGTCCCCTTTCTCGCCTCCAGCTCCAAATTCGGTGAGTCGCCCCTATACTCCCCATTTTGGCATCGCCCCACCTCCCTACTTCACGCCCCACCCAACCAGCCGTGTACTTCCGGATCAGCAGAAGCACATGACATCTCCTACTAGCGTAGGTAGCGTATGCGTAGCCTGGGGATCACGCTCACTGAGCTCTACTACCCATGGCGGAAGGGATCAGCGGCGCGCTCGAGCCACCGCCGCCCTCTAGGATCTGCCCACATTCCGCGTCTCGTCGGCGGGCATATCAACATGGATGGGTACTGTCGAGACTTGAGATCGAGCTGGTGGGGGACGGCAGCATTGGCGAGCATCCCTGGTAGCCTCCATGGGCGTGGCTGGCTAACACGGGGGTGCTCGGCGACGGCGCGGCGCTGGATTTCCTGCTCGCTCTGCTCCACCTCACGCAGCTCGGCACATGTCCCAGCTACCACCCGTCTGCAACTAGGACCACTGCCTCTGTGCTCCCTTCCTCTAGCAGCACGTCTAGGAGGTTTGCACCTTCGCCGGCTTCCACAACACCGCAACCACCCAGGTGACGACCACCGCACACACGCGCTAGCATTCCGCGTTGATACTTACAAACGTGGAGGCATTGCTGCTCCTGCTCGTGCTCGTCTCGCCAAGTGTCCTATAGGAATCTGACGAGGTATCTTCTCGGCATATGCCACGGGGTGGCTTATCTGAGTGGTAGCTACGACGCGACGACGGCGTTCCGGCGGGATTGTGCGACGAGCACGGCAAACACGGCGACGTACCCAGGTTCAGGACCCTCGCGAGAGGTAAAACCCCTACATCCTGCATCTATCTGTATATATGGTGGAGTATATCGGGTGTTACATGGGTGCTCCTTGAGCTGTACATCTTCTCTTCCTAGCTATCGGAGTTCTAGCCGGCTGCTTGAGCGCTAGCCGATACGTGTATGTGTGAATGACCGGAGAGGAGCTAGCTAGCTTGCTTCCTGGCTAATACGAGGGAGTGTGAGAGGAGCTTCCAGGATCCAGTGTCCTCCTAGCCTTCTCCCTGGTGCACCTTATATAGGGAAATGCCCAGGGTACAAGGGGGCAAGGAGGCAAGGGGGCAAGGGGTAGCCCGCTTGCACAGTGGCGCACTATACTGCATAGTATTCGCTAATCGCCAATAGTCTTCTTCCTTCTTGCTATTCATCAACAATGTTCGGGTGTCTCGTCTGCGTGTGTCCGACGGGACGCTGTGGTTGACTCCGCGTAGCAGGTGCGCAGCCGGACTCGAGCCGCCTGCCGGAGTCGGGCCATGGATGGAGGTCGGGCAGCCGGACCCAGGCCGCCAGCCGGGGTCGGGCAGCCGGACTGCTGGGTGGCGGGAAGCCGGAGGTGGCAGCCGGGCTTGCGGCCAGTCGGATGGCGGGCAGCCGGACTAGCTTCTTATGTTCTCTTGTCGAGTCGTGGACTTCGGTAGCCCGGGGTTCATACCCACGTCACTAGCCTCCGAACACGTTGGAGCGGTGCCGCCGGTTACGGCGAGGAGGGCTTCTGCGTGTTCAACAAACTCTGCGTGTATTGCCTGTAACATCAAGAAAACAAACTGAATCTGCACGATGCTAAGTAAAATACTAGGGACGCCAAACGAGTAACTATATGCAAGGCTGACGCCGGCTCGCTTTTGCCCGGTTCCTTCGATCTTTTTCGTGTGCACCCCGTCCGACGCAGGCTCTTGCCGGCTGAACTCTGCAGCCGGATCCGAAGAGATGCCGGAACGACGAGCGTGGCACAATACTTAGATCTAAAAGCTGGATGGAAGCGACCCGACGAAACGAAAGGGAAAACTCATGCGATGCGGATGCCGGCTCGCCTTCGTTTTGTCGCTCGTGCCCCTTCCTGCGCATGCGGCCAACCGACCCCTGCTCTTGCCGGCTGAACTCTGCAGCCGGATCCGACGAGAGGGCCGGCCAGGGGCGCACGGTACTGAGATCTTGAGAGGCTGGACTTAGGCGAGCGATGGCAAGGTTTTTCTGTCGCCAGCCGGAAACTTTTCTTTCTTATGTGCTTTTCGCGTGTGCCCCCTAGCCGGTTTCTGGCCAGCGGTCAGCCGGGTTGCGGTCTGCAGCCGGATCAGAGAGTAGGCGTCGGGGTCGAGCACACTACTAAGCTAACGTAAGCGAGAGTCGGTAGTCGGCTACCCACAGTTGTACCGAAAGTAAAGGGTGCTGAGACTGATGCGGAAGCGTCACTTAGCTGTTTTTTATGTCATAGCCGAGGATGCGGTTCGAGTTGTCGAAGCGGGGACGTCGGAGCGGTCGGAGGAGGGTGGCCAGCCGGACTCGGGCCGTCAGCCGGAGTCAGGCAGCGAATGGAAGTCGGGCAGCCGGACCCGGGCCACCAGCCGGGGTCGTGCAGCCGGACGGAGGTGGCCGGATCACTCCAGCCGGATCGGGACTCAGCCGGCCATCCGACCAAACGAGGGCATCCGGATAGCCCCAGCCGGATCAGGACGTGTCGTGGTGGGATCACGGCAGATGCCATAGGTATGGCTAAGATGGGGCCGAATGGTCGTTGGGGGAATCCGGGGAGGGTTTATGCACTCAAGAAGTGCACACGCAAGAACACGCAAGAACACGAACAAGAACCAAGAAAGCAAGAACACAAAACACACCACGATGTACCCTGCTTCGGGGCCCTCTTGCGGAGGTAACACCCCTACTGCAGCACTATCCTAGTCAGTGTATAGCTCAAAGTGACAAGTACAAGCTGCTCCTCGAGCTGTATGATGATACAATGGTGAGAACTTGAGGTGGAAGATGATGCTACAAAGAGAGGAAAAGGCACTCCGAGCCTGAACCGAGGTCTCTCCGAGGTGTTCCGAGCTTCCTCTCTCTCTCTCTCTCTTGATCTTCGATCTGGATCCTGGATCGTCCCTCTAGCAGGAGGGGGTGAAGCCCACTATATAGGCCAGCCGGGTTACCATTGTGCCCCTCGCAGAACACTGTTGCCATGCCTCTGCAACGGTCACCACCGTACCACCGTACCTCGGTCGGGGACAAGACGTGGCTTGCCCATCTCCTGTAGCCTAACGGCAGAGCTAGCATGTCCCCTCTGACCGAGACAGGACGTGGCCTGGCAGAGCTACCTCGTAGCCTTTACCCAGACCTCGCGTGGTCAGCGGTCGGAGACGTGCAGGCCCGCCGAACCCGGAGCACGCCTCTGCCATGCTCCTTGACAGACGCTCCCGTGTCAGGCGCTCTAGTACCCGGCTGGAAGTGACAGGAGCATTGACTCCGGCCCGACCTACAGCCCATCACCTCGGTTAGCTCGGCGTCCGTGCCGTACCTTGGGTCTTGCGCTTAATATCTTTTACTAGCTCGGATCTTACTTCCTTCCCACAGCTTCTCCTGCACCCACAACACAAACCACCGCACTGAGGTAGTTAGGTCGGCAGAACATAGCTCGGACAGTGAACCTCGGCCCTGGCCAACAGTATACCTCGGACCCCTCTGGGCCAAAATAGGTCGGCCTGTATTCTCCAGGTCAAGATGAAGCTCGGACCTTCCCAGGCCCAAACAGGTCGGCCCTTTCCGTACCTCGGCACAACTTGGAACACCACCTTATGCCAAGCCTTGACCCTACCCGGGGATACTCCCCCGACATTAGTCCCCGAAGCTGGTGCGGTCCTACGACCTCGGAAGGAGGGCCGTAGCAGGTTCAAAACAAGCCTTACACCACCTCCTAAACCGACCTCCAACATAGTCATGCCGAGGTACCTCCCATACACCACCATCCAATCCGAGGTAGATATGCGAACTGAACTCTCCGAGCTATCTGACTCAGCACCAACTTGCCTCAAGATTTTCCGAGGTACGTGGCGAAGAATCTCTGCCCGGGCTTCGGAATCCGGACCTCTGCCAAGCAGATTCTGACCACACGCCGCCCTCGTCAGCCGGACCCACCGAACAGCGCACCTGCGCACTCAAGTACTTGACCGCCCACGACCCCTCGATTTTGTGCTGACCAGCGCAGGAAATCCGGGGTGGGCGGTTGCCACTCTGCGGCCCACGATGTGGCCGATCGTGCGGCCGCAGACCGCGTAACCGTGCGCCCACTCGCACACGATCCCGCGCCTCCCGATAACCGCGCGGTAGTGGCGCAGTTAATGCGGGCAGTTACCGCGCGCGGCTATAAGTAGGGCCCCACGGGTAACTTCGCCATCTTCTTCCTCCTTCACTCGCCCTCTCGCCTCCATCGCCACCAGTGCCGCCGCTTCCGGTTGCGAAGAAACACGTTCCCGCCGCCGCCGACGAGCAGCTCCTTCGTCGCCGCTGCGACCGCGTCACCGGCGCCGCCCTTCAGCACCTCGTTTTCACGGTATGTACTCCCTTTCCTGATACCCTAGGCATTGCCCTAGGTTTCTTCCTCTTTGCGCTGTGGTTCTTCATATGTTCTTGAATAAAACTCTATTTACCTCCTCCGGTAGATCTTACTTGCATACTTTTTTGGGTAGTAGCGAGTTTCATACCTCGGATAGATGCTCGCCTAGCATAGATATGCCTCTATGTATATTAGATAGCCGTCCAACTCCTCCTGAGTTAGCCAGATATAGCCTTAGATTCCAGATTCACTTTTTCCTTTGCTAAACTTCTGTGCATTCTTCTGCAGATTGATTCTGCCGAGATGTCTCCTCCTGAGACTTCGGAACAAACCGAGGTTCCAGACCTCGAACTGGAGGTCGGAGAACGAGCCGGCTGGGAAGGTTCGGATGTAACTCCGGACGAAATCCAGTGGCTCAGGGCGACTCGGCGGATTCCCGCCGGGGTAGAGTGTCGCCTGCCAGAGGGCGAACTCGAGCCTCAAGTCAAGGAAGGGGAACGGGTGGTCTTCGTCGCGCACTTCCAGCGCGGCTTCGGACTGCCCGTTAGTGATTTCTTCCGGAGCTTCCTCGACAAGTTCGACTCCAGGTTCATCACCTCCCCGCCAACGCCATCACCACTCTCTCCTGCATCGTTTCCTTCTCTGAGGGATACCTCGGCCTCAAAGCCACGGTAGACCTCTTTTCTCGCTACTTCCAACTTAAGCGGCAAGTGATCCCGGATCCGAAAAACAAGGATCTGCCCAAGCTACTAACCGCCTGCGGAGCAGCCATCATAGCTCCTCGCCGAAACTCCATCTTCCCACGTATCGCTACTCCGGACACCGTTCGCAAGTGGCTCCGGACGTGGTTTTACGTGAAGAACTCCGGCGAAGAGGACTTCCTCAATCTGCCGGTGTTTAACCTCAGCCCTCCTACCGAACCGCTCAACTGGGACTACACTCCCCCTCTCACCAGCGAAATCAAGTCCATCCATGGGTATGTTGCGAAATGGCAGGACCCGGAGGACCCTGCGAACGACGGGAAAGTCCTGACGGCTGACGATCTGGCCTGCACATTTGTGAAGCGCAGGGTCTCCCCTCTCCAGGCGAGGACTCACAAGATCTGCCACATGAGCGGTCTTTATGATCCAACCCGCCATACGCATGTTGCACTGGACAACGCCGCTGTAGCTCGGCGAGTCCGAGCTATCACCAAGTCCAAGATCTCTGACGCTTGGACATGGGGAAGGGAACCCCACTACAGGACCAAGCCACCAAAACAGGTACGCTGTTCCGACGTTTTCTTCGGTACTCCTTTACCACCGAGGTCTTGCTACCGACGTTCATCTTGACCATTTCTTCCTAACTCCTTTTCATATGTCTGCCATATAGCTGTTCTCCCGCCAGACCGCCGAGGATGGAGTCCATCCTGCGGACCACTTCGGCAAGGATCTTCCTGTCGAGGACCCACCATCCAACGAGGACCCTGACAACGAGGATTACATGCCCATTGCCTCGGCCCGCGTCACCACCGCGGGTAAGCCTCAAGCACAAGCTTCAGTTCAAGAGATTTCGGATGACGAGGAGGGATTTCTCGTCATGGAACCAATAAACGCGGTACCTATCTCCTGCCTTCCTCACCTTCCGAACTTTACTCCAGCAACCAGCCGGAAACGCGCTGGTGCCGCAACTTCGGCCGCCGAACCATCCGCCACTGGAGCCTCCGGACCCACTGCGGCTCCGGTCAAGAGACGTCGGCTGAAGAAGTCCGGAAATCCTCCTCATGCCCGAGGGGGCAAGAAGTTTCCTACTTCGGATGGGTAATGCTTTGCTTCTATAGCCAACAAGTTTGTTGCTTAAACTTATCACCTCGGTACTAACACTTGACCATCTTCCTTCGTTGCAGTGACCCCATAGAAGTGGATCAGGAGGTATCCTCCATGACTGCACCCGTTGGTGCCTCTGAAGCCACGACCACCCCGACGAACTCTCGCCCCGTATCTCCTCCACCGAGGTCTGGCCCGGCCTTGGAGAAATCTGCCCCCACCCGAGGTCAGACTTCTCCGCGTCCTCAAACGGATGCGGGGACCAATCGCGCCAGAACTCCGGCTACCGCCTTGCCGGAGCCTCGACTCTCCCCCCGCAGCCAGACTGCCCGCAACCAACAGCAGCAACAGCAGAAGCAACAGCAGAAGCAACAGCCCAAGCAGCAGCCCAAGCAACAGCCCCAAAAACCAGTTCGCCAGACTACCTTGCCGTTGGAGAAAGGCAAGGAGAAAGAGAAAGAGACGGTGAAGTCTAAGGTCACCCCCAAACCAACATCTGGGTCTGGCACCCTGACTATCTCTTCTCCTTCAAGGATGCACCGAGGTCTCCTCCCCGGTGACACGCCGAATTCCTCCATTTGCCGCACCCGTTGATGAGACTGCTCCTCCGGCCGACGAATATGCTCGGAGGACATCTCTTATACTGGATAACCGGCCTGCTTCAAGCTCCGAGGCTGCTCAAGCCTTGGAGGCCTCGGTTAGGGGCATCGAGCAGGGCGGACCGTGGGGATATCCTCCTCTGCGCACTGACAGTGACCAGAGCCTCGGCTCCTTGGAACACTACAACGCAGACTGGAATTCTGCAGACGAGGTCTCCTCGGCCTCCCTAGCTGCTCCGGTAGGTGAGCACCCTGCGGGAAACAGCGCCTGCGGCCGAAGCGTCACGACCTACAAGTCGCTGCCCTGCGTGCTGCTCAAAACATCGACGTAAGTCCTATTCTCTTTACTTTCATGCAGTATCTCATCTAATATCCACCATTCCCAGTCCCCGAGATTCGAGGTAAACTATTGACGCTCCGCCGGAGTTAAAATTGTTTGGCTTGAATCTCAAACCATTTTACCTTACTTTATCATGCACCTCGGGTACGAGTCCCCGAGACTCCTGTCGAGGCATACCCCGGCAACATTTTTCCAATGATTTGACTCCGAGTCCCCGAGACTCTTGTCGAGGTATAGCCTTTCTAACCGAGCTATGTTTTTCTTCCTTGCAGAATACTATGAACGTCCGCACGGACATCTTCCATACCCTCCTGTTTGACCACAAGAAACTCCACGACGAGCACAAGGCCGTCCTTGCAGAAAAGAACTCTTTGGACGAAAAGCTCCAACTAGAGAAAGCCGAAGTAGCTCGTCTGGTAAAGGAACTGAAGCGCATCACCGAGCTGCGGACGTCGGAAACAGAGCAGCTGCAGGCGGAAAAGGCCAGTGTTGTTGAAACAGAGAAGAAACTTCGGGAGGATGCCGCCAAGGAACATGAGAATGCGCTCCAGTTAGCCGAGGCCCGCGCCACCTCGGCCACCGAGGCTTATGAAGCCCTTCAAGCTTCGGTTAACCAGCTCCTCCCGACGCTGGAACGTATCAACAAAGAAATGGACGGTAAGCTTCTTGCCCCCCTTATCCTTGCTTTGTCCTCAACAGTACTGGCTCTTTGCCGAACTGTTTCTTTCATTATTAACAGGCTATCTTCTGCAGAGCACTTCACCTACACCCAAGTTTCGGCTCGCAATATCACTGATCAGCACAGGAAGAGGCGTAGCGAGACGAACCCCGCCTGGACCATTGAGGACCACATCGTGGCCATCAAAGCTCGGATCCATCCCTTGAAAACCATTGGGTCCGAACTCCTTGATGCAGGTGTGTCTGCTTTCCGAGCCTTGTGGCCTCTTGCCGATGCTCCCAATACTACGCCTGAGCTCGCCGCCAAGCTTCGTGAAGCCGAACAAAGACTTCGAGAGTGGCGCTCATCCTCGGCTCGCGCTGGAGCTGATGCCGCTCTCAAATTCATCATGACTTGGTGCGAGAAGCTCGACCTCGAAAAGATGGACACTCTTCGCCGAAATTCGCCCTGGTCCACGGACCCAATTCTCATCCAGCGGCGCGAAAAGATGGCTTCCTTCTTCGCTGGATATGCCAACACCAAGAACTTGAGCGAGGGAGACACCTACTCCGACGCCGAAGATGACGAGCCAGAAGAGGATGAATACGAAACAGAATCCGACGTCGAAGCCGAGCAAGGTGACGATGGTGACACCCGCGAAGCAGAAACCGAGGCTTCTCCACAAGCTGGTGCCGAGGTTACTGCCGACGTTGCCAGCACCTCCCAGGCTACCTCGGCTGCTGCCGACGTAATTCCTGATGCCTCGACCTGAACTCTGTTACTATCATGCTTGGCCAAAAAACTTCATTAAATCCCCGGTATGCCGGGACGCAGATGTAATCAAACTTAAGTAGTTCCTTTTGCTACCTCTGTTACTATCATGCTTATCCGAACCATGCTTTTCTAAGCTTTACGTCGAATCCTTTTGAATGATTGCTCGAGTTTACTTTCGTGTTTACTATGTTTGGCATTCTTTGCTCTTGACTACCTTTTAGGCAGATGCCAGTCGAGTCACAAGATTGTTGTTCATAGCATACAGTACTTGGTAAATTCCGAGGTATGTTTCAAAGTCATCCGACATAAACGAAAGGTAAAGACAGGGGTTAGTAAACGACACATGCCGAACTATAATTTTGGACCGAGTCCCCGAGTTCATTTTCATGTCTCCCACGTTTTTTCCTCTTTGCTCTTGACTACCTTTTAGGCAGATGCCAGTCGAGTCACAAGATTAGTTTCATAGCACACATTACTTGAAGTTTGAGACGAGGTTCAAAATAGTTCGGCATATGAACAAAACTGACAAACAGAGATAAAACATAAGCACAAGAGCGAGGCAGTCCCCGAGCTTTACCTCGGAGTGCCGACATTTTTATTAAGGATTAACCGAGGTACATACATTGCGCCTTTCATGAGTAGAAAGGTCGGAGTAGAGCTACGTTCCATGGTCGCCTGACCTCTGACTCGGGGTTGTCCAGCCCATCTTCCCTTGGTTCCTGCGCATCTATAAGATAGTAGGAATCATTGAGCAGAGCTCGGCTCACAACGAACGGTCCCTCCCATGGAGGTGACAACTTGTGCCGGCCTTTCTTGCGCTGCACCAACCTCAGCACCAAATCTCCCTCGTGAAACACACGAGGGTTGATACTCCGGCTATGATAACGTCGGAGACCTTGCTGGTAAATTGCTGACCGAGATGAGGCCAATTCTCTCGCTTCCTCAAGCAGATCTACTGCATCCTCCCGAGCCTCTTTTGCCTCGGCTTCAGTGTACATTGCCACTCTGGGCGCATCATACTCGATGTCAGTGGGTAGCATAGCTTCTGCCCCATAGACCATAAAAAATGGCGTATAGCCAGTCGATCGATTTGGCGTGGTCCTTAGACCCCACAGTACTGCTGGTATCTCATCTATCCAACACCCCGGCGTTTTCAGCAGTGGTTCAATGAGCCGAGCCTTGATGCCGGCCAACACTAGAGCATTTGATCTTTCCACCTGTCCATTAGACTCCGGGTGTGCCACCGAGGCTATGTCCAGCCGGATTCCCTTGTTCATGCAAAACCGAGCGAACTCTCCAACAGCAAAGTTAGTGCCGTTGTCCGAGATAATGCTATGGGGGTAGCCATATCGCAGAATAATCTCCTTCAAGAAAGTCACTGCTGAATGACCATCCAACTTCCGGATTGGTTTCACCTCGATCCACTTGGTGAATTTGTCCACCATCACCAATATGTGTGTCATGTTACCTCGGGCTGGTTTGAACTCTCCCACCATATCCAAACACCATACCGCAAACGGCCAAGTGATAGGAATTGTTTTGAGCGCCGAAGCCGGCATATGCGTTTGCTTGGCAAATCTTTGGCATCCTTCACATCTCCGGACTATGGCCTCTGCATCAGCAAGAGCAGTGGGCCAATAGAACCCATGCCTAAACACCTTGGCCACCAGAGCTCTTGTGCTGCAATGATGACCACATCTCCTTGGTGGATCTCCAAAAGCATCTCCTTGCCTTCAGCTGGCTCAACACACCGTTGCAACACCTCGGTTACGCTTCTTTTATAGAGCTCCTTGTTGATGATGGTGTACGCCTTGGCCCTCCTTTGAATCCTCCTAGCCTCGGTTGTGTCACTTGGCGTGCTTCCCTCCGTTATGAACTTCATAATTTGCTCCGCCCACTCCGGCACCGGGTGCAAAGGAAAAAGTTCCTCATCCACCTCCATTGGCTCGGCCACCATAATCTCCTCCATTATTTCCTCCACCATCCTGCGACCAGTCCCCGAGTCTGGATGAGCAGTCCCCGAGCTCTGCCACGCAGTCCCCGGGTCCGACCAAACGCATCCGACGTCTACCTCCATTGGAACAGGTCCGGGCTCTTGCTCCGCCGGGATGAAAATAGATTCGGATTCAGGAGAAGGTTTGATTGAAGGAGTTCTCAAGTGATTCAGGGCTACCCCTGGTGGTACTGCCTCTTTTGATGAACCGAGCTTTGACAACACGTCGGCAGCATCATTTTCTGCCCGAGGTATATGCCTGTACTCACACCCTTCAAAGAACCCGGATATCTTTTGCACATGGAACCGATATAACGCCATGTTGGCATCCAGAGCATCCCAAGTTCCAGAAGATTGTTGCACCACCAGGTCGGAATCGCCGAAGCACTCTACACGCCGGATACCGATCTCCTTTGCCACCTTGAGGCCATGGATTAAGGCCTCATACTCCGCCACATTGTTTGATGCTGAGAAATGAATCTGCAGCACGTACTTCAGCTGATCTTGCTTTGGCGAGGTGAGGACTATTCCAGCCCCCAGCCCGATCTTTGTTTTGGACCCATCAAAATGCATTTTCCAATAATTATAGTCCGGCCTGGGTGGCTCATACTGCATCTCGGCCCAATCACAAAAGAAGTCCGGCAACGCCTGGGATTTAATTGCGTCTCTTCTCTCGTAATGTGGTGCATATGGAGACACCTCAATCGCCCATTTGGCAACTCGGCCAGTTGCATCTTTGCACCCGATGATCTCCGAGATTGGAGCTTCGCACACCACCGTCATGGGATGCTCCTGGAAATAATGCTTCAACTTCTTGACCGCCAGGTAAACACCATACGTCATCTTCTGGTAGTGAGGATAGTTCTGCTTCGAGGTAGAGATCACCTCGCTCAAGTAATACACCGGTCTCTGCACCGACCTGCCACCTTCTTCGCGCTCCACCACCACTGCCACACTTACAACTCGGTTTGTGGCCGCAATGTAAAGTAACATCGGCTCATTGTGCAATGGTGACGCTAACACCGGGGCAGTGGACAACATCTTTTTCAGCTCGCCAAACGCCACGTCGGCCTGCGGGGTCCATGTAAACCCGGTACTTTTCTTCATGAGCTGGTACAAAGGTAAGGCTTTTTCTCCTAGCCGAGCTACAAATCGGCTCAACGAGGCTAGGCACCCTGTGAACTTCTGCACATCTTTCAAACACTTCGGTAACTTCATGCTCTCAATAGCTCGGATTTTGGCCGGGTTAACCTCGATACCTCGGCTAGACACCAGGAATCCGAGCAACTTTCCAGCCGGGACACCAAAGGTGCACTTGTCCGGGTTAAGCTTCAACCGATACTTTCTCAAATTCACAAATGTCTCCTCGAGATCCTCGAGGAGAGTATGTTTCTCCTTAGTTTTGATGACAATATCGTCGACATACACTTGCACATTTTTGCCCATCTGAGAGTGCAGGCATTTCTGCATACACCTCTGATAAGTTGCCCCGGCATTTCTCAGACCAAAACACATGACACGATAGCAATACGCCCCATACGGGGTAATAAAAGCGGTCTTTATTTGATCCTTTGGGTTCAGTGGTATCTGGTGAAAACCAGAGTACGCATCGATGAAAGATAACAGTTCACAACCAGCAGTGGAATCGATCACCTGATCAATCCGAGGTAATGGAAATGGATCTTTTGGGCACGCCTTGTTGAGGTTAGTGAAGTCAATGCACATGCGCCACACCTTGACCACGGCTGGCTCGTCTTTCTTCTTTTCCACCAGGACCGGATTGGATATCCAGTCCGGATGCAGTACCTCCATTATGAACCCGGCTGCAAGCAACTTAGCCAGCTCGTCCAGCACCACTTGTCTCCGGTCGTCTGAGAGACGACGGGTCGGTTGCCTCACCGGTTTCACCTCTGGCCTAACAAATAAAGAGTGCTCTGCCAACTCCCTCGGAACACCTGGCAGGTCCTTAGCCGACCATGCAAAGATATCCCGATTCTCACGGAGGAAGTGACAGAGCTCGCCTTCCTATTTCTCGCCTAGCCCGGTCCCAATGATGGCCACATGCTCTGGGTGCTCCGGGTCAATGGGGATCTTCTTGGTCTCCTTGGGTACCTCGAACGCCGCAGTTGAGTCCGGGCTCATCAGTCCGGACAGGCCGAGCTGTGTTGACTGCGCCATTGCCACCACTTGATGCAGCTTCTTCTTCTCGGCTGCGATCACCAAAGACTCGGCTAGGTTAGATCCCGCCGAGGCACACTGAATTGCTCGCTTGTAGTCACCCGAGATGGATATGATCCCATTAGGCCCTGGCATTTTCATCTTCAGGTATGCAACATGGGTGGAAATCATGAACTTGGCCAAAGCCGGCCTTCCAAGCAGTGCATGGTATGCACTCTCCAAGTCCACCACCTCGAACTCGATACTCTCAACTCGGCAATTTTCCTTGGTTCCAAATGCTACATCCACCCATATCTTGCCCATGGGTGCACAGGAAACGCCGGGCACAATCCCATGAAAAGTACAACTGCTTGGCATCAACTGATTAGGCGAGATGCCCAATTTCACCATTGTGTCTCGGTACATGATGTTGATGGCACTGCCATTGTCCACCAGAACTCGGGTGAACCTCACATTGTTGGTAGGCCCACACAACGTTGGATCTACCACCAGGGCATACTTTCCAGGACTCGGCATGATCCGAGGTGTGTCCTTTCTGCTCCAAGTGATCTCCTGCTCAGACCAGTTCATATAGGTCGGCACCACCGGCATTACTGCATTCACCTCCATGGCACGCCTCTGCACGCTCTTCTTGTCAGTTGGCTCGGTCACAAAGACCACATAGCTCGCATGAACCTCTCTATAGTCATTTCCGGGGTATTCATACTGCTGACTTGGTCCGGCACCATTGTTGTTGTTATTACCTCGGACATTCACCACATTCACGGGTCTTGCTGCTGCAGGCCTCGGAAGAGGTGCAGTGGTTACCGGGGTAACATTTGCTCCGGACAGATTAGGGTGGGACCTCGGCTGAAATCTCTGAGGTGGTGGTCCTGTTCTGATTCCTCCGGCCCTTGCCCCCTCTTCTCTGATTCTGCGGTTCCAGCTGCACTGCCGGGTTGAATGGTTGGCTGGCTTGCGCGGGTCAGTCGTATGGTAACAGCACGGACCATCTATCATTGATTCATAGGTCATGGGTGGCTCCTGGTTCGGACTAAATGCCGGACCATTGATTTTTGGCCTCTGGACACCTCCAGCTCCGGGCTGATCCGGGTTCACCGCTGCAACTTGGTTGGAGGGGTATGGATAGTCCGGCTCCCTCCTCTTCTGTCCGAACTCCTGACGGTCATTACACCTTGGTCCGAGCCGGTTGTTTATTGGCTCCCTCCTTCTGTTACGTGCTCCTGCCTCTGCTGCTGGCTGCATCGGATCACCCAGGGCATAAGAATCTGCAACCCGGATGTTTCTGCTAGGGATCTCGGCATATCTCTCTGGAGCCTCTGCCACAGCATGCTGCCATGTCGACAGCCATCTGCAAACCAGGAAATGGCCTGGGCCTCTACCACTCCTTCACAGGAATTCCGAACATTGCTCCACCGAGTTAAGAATTCTCGGTCAGTTTCATGATCATCTTGCTTACATGCCGCCAGGAGCTGAGGTCGGTTTGGCCTCTTGTATGTACTAGCAAAGTTGCTGTTAAACGCCAGCTCCAAGTCTATCCAGGAGTTGATACTATACTCCGGCAAATTATTCAGCCAGATCCGAGCTGGACCTTCCAACATGTGCGGGAGATACCGGACCGCCCATCGGCGATTGCCCCCCGCAATGTGCACCGAGGATACATAATCTGTCAGCCAATCTTGTGGCTTGGTGCTCCCATTGTATGGCTTGGTGTTCCGACCTAACTGGAACTGAGATACTGGTGGTGGTGGCTCCTTCATGATCCGAGGTCCAAAACACGCCGGACCAGGAGGGCCTTCCTCCTCCAGTTGCTCAGACAAGTAGAGTCTATCCAGCTTGTTACGGACATCGCCTGGAGCTAACATCCGACCTCCTATCCGAGGTCCCAACGCCCCATCCACTCTGTGGTATCCAGCTCGTGCCATGGCCGAGTCTCCATCATCATATCGGTCATCGCCTTGACCGACGTTCTGAGGTTGCTGAACATACTCCGGCTCTCGCTGATACTGCCCCTGCTGCCGAGGTTGTTGCTGATACCTCGGGGGCGGAGGTGGTTTACCTCGGCCAGCCGATGCCGCTTGACCGCCGTTCTGATTTCCCTGACCGGAGTTACCCTTAGCCCGGCTCGCATTGCCTGGGCCGGGGTTTCCCTTAGCTCGGCTAGCATTGCCCTGGCCCACCTTCTGCTTTGCTGCTAGGACTGGATCATACATCTGCAGCTGCTGGTTCTGACCCGAGGTGACACTCCGGGCTCGATCGGCTCCTCCGACGAGTGGAGACGAGGCTTGCCCCTTGGACACCTGACTGACTGGCCTAGCTGAATAAACCATCTCTGAATCACCAGCCCCGGCATTTGCTCTGCGGAGAGCCTCATTCTGCTGGTTAGCCACATATACTAACTCATTGACTCGCTTCTGCTGCGCACGCCATGCATCTCCAGATAATCCGGATAGCTCGGCCCTGCCTGCCTCGGCAGCTCTGAGGTTCTTAGCAGGGGAACTATACACCGGCCTTCCAGTTGACACGCGACTCCCACTCCTAGCCGAGGTGGTAGGTCGAGCCTCCCTGTTTAGCTCATCATTGAGCCCCTTGCCTCTCTGCCGCACCTCGGCTCCCCTATGTGTATCAACCGCTACCGGGGTGAAGCCATTCGCTGCATTGTACTCGCGCAGATCTCTATTGAACTCATCTCTAGCTGTTATCATTGCTACAGCCTCCTTCTGCAACAGGACACGCTTTGCCTCTAGGTCGGCCACAGTCACTACTATGTCCACTCCTGGATTTACTGGGTCTGCCAGTGTATCCACTATCTCTACCAGGGTCGCACCTCGGCCCCGCAGCTCTGGGGTGCCAGGCAAGTCCTTCTCTAGCCTGGGCTTTGCAGATCTCACCTTAGCAACCTCGGCTGCCTTGGACTGGCTGGCATCTACTTTGCCAGCGGCGTCAACCGGACCTGTCACCATCACCTCTACGCAGCTCTCGGGGCGAGTGATGCGCCGACCTAAAGCCGCGAGGAGAGGAGTTTCGTCGTCCACGAGCACCTGCTCCGGGTACCCGCGAACAACCTCGACAGCAACGTACGTGACGAAGCTGCCGAGCATCATGGTGAAGCCGTGCTCGGGGAAGGGCTTGCCGGCGAAACACCCCGCGTTGTCGCTGATGAAGGTGAACTCTCCGATCTTGGCGACAAGCCCGGAAAGAACACGCTCGCCTGAGCCCGTCCGGATGAAAACTCCCTCCAACGCCTCAATCTGCCCCACGGTGGGCGCCAACTGTCGTGGTGGGATCACGGCAGATGCCATAGGTATGGCTAAGATGGGGCCGAATGGTCGTTGGGGGAATCCGGGGAGGGTTTATGCACTCAAGAAGTGCACACGCAAGAACACGCAAGAACACGAACAAAGAACCAAGAAAGCAAGAACACAAAACACACCACGATGTACCCTGCTTCGGGGCCCTCTTGCGGAGGTAACACCCCTACTGCAGCACTATCCTAGTCAGTGTATAGCTCAAAGTGACAAGTACAAGCTGCTCCTCGAGCTGTATGATGATACAATGGTGAGAACTTGAGGTGGAAGATGATGCTACAAAGAGAGGAAAAGGCACTCCGAGCCTGAACCGAGGTCTCTCCGAGGTGTTCCGAGCTTCCTCTCTCTCTCTCTCTTGATCTTCGATCTATCCGTCGTCCCCTAGCAGGAGGGGGTGAAGCCCACTATATAGGCCAGCCGGGTTACCATTGTGCCCCTCGCAGAACACTGTTGCCATGCCTCTGCAACGGTCACCACCGTACCACCGTACCTCGGTCGGGGACAAGACGTGGCTTGCCCATCTCCTGTAGCCTAACGGCAGAGCTAGCATGTCCCCTCTGACCGAGACAGGACGTGGCCTGGCAGAGCTACCTCGTAGCCTTTACCCAGACCTCGCGTGGTCAGCGGTCGGAGACGTGCAGGCCCGCCGAACCCGGAGCACGCCTCTGCCATGCTCCTTGACAGACGCTCCCGTGTCAGGCGCTCTAGTACCCGGCTGGAAGTGACAGGAGCATTGACTCCGGCCCGACCTACAGCCCATCACCTCGGTTAGCTCGGCGCGTCGTGCCGTACCTTGGGTCTTGCGCTTAATATCTTTTACTAGCTCGGATCTTACTTCCTTCCCACAGCTTCTCCTGCACCCACAACACAAACCACCGCACTGAGGTAGTTAGGTCGGCAGAACATAGCTCGGACAGTGAACCTCGGCCCTGGCCAACAGTATACCTCGGACCCCTCTGGGCCAAAATAGGTCGGCCTGTATTCTCCAGGTCAAGATGAAGCTCGGACCTTCCCAGGCCCAAACAGGTCGGCCCTTTCCGTACCTCGGCACAACTTGGAACACCACCTTATGCCAAGCCTTGACCCTACCCGGGGATACTCCCCCGACATTAGTCCCCGAAGCTGGTGCGGTCCTACGACCTCGGAAGGAGGGCCGTAGCAGGTTCAAAACAAGCCTTACACCACCTCCTAAACCGACCTCCAACATAGTCATGCCGAGGTACCTCCCATACACCACCATCCAATCCGAGGTAGATATGCGAACTGAACTCTCCGAGCTATCTGACTCAGCACCAACTTGCCTCAAGATTTTCCGAGGTACGTGGCGAAGAATCTCTGCCCGGGCTTCGGAATCCGGACCTCTGCCAAGCAGATTCTGACCACACGCCGCCCTCGTCAGCCGGACCCACCGAACAGCGCACCTGCGCACTCAAGTACTTGACCGCCCACGACCCCTCGATTCTTGTGCTGACCAGCGCAGGAAATCCGGGGTGGGCGGTTGCCACTCTGCGGCCCACGATGTGGCCGATCGTGCGGCCGCAGACCGCGTAACCGTGCGCCCACTCGCACACGATCCCGCGCCTCCCGATAACCGCGCGGTAGTGGCGCAGTTAATGCGGGCAGTTACCGCGCGCGGCTATAAGTAGGGCCCCACGGGTAACTTCGCCATCTTCTTCCTCCTTCACTCGCCCTCTCGCCTCCATCGCCACCAGTGCCGCCGCTTCCGGTTGAGAAGAAACACGTTCCCGCCGCCGCCGACGAGCAGCTCCTTCGTCGCCGCTGCGACCGCGTCACCGGCGCCGCCCTTCAGCACCTCGTTTTCACGGTATGTACTCCCTTTCTGATACCCTAGGCATTGCCCTAGGTTTCTTCCTCTTTGCGCTGTGGTTCTTCATATGTTCTTGAATAAAACTCTATTTACCTCCTCCGGTAGATCTTACTTGCATACTTTTTTGGGTAGTAGCGAGTTTCATACCTCGGATAGATGCTCGCCTAGCATAGATATGCCTCTATGTATATTAGATAGCCGTCCAACTCCTCCTGAGTTAGCCAGATATAGCCTTAGATTCCAGATTCACTTTTTCTTTTGCTAAACTTCTGTGCATCTTCTGCAGATTGATTCTGCCGAGATGTCTCCTCCTGAGACTTCGGAACAAACCGAGGTTCCAGACCTCGAACTGGAGGTCGGAGAACGAGCCGGCTGGGAAGGTTCGGATGTAACTCCGGACGAAATCCAGTGGCTCAGGGCGACTCGGCGGATTCCCGCCGGGGTAGAGTGTCGCCTGCCAGAGGGCGAACTCGAGCCTCAAGTCAAGGAAGGGGAACGGGTGGTCTTCGTCGCGCACTTCCAGCGCGGCTTCGGACTGCCCGTTAGTGATTTCTTCCGGAGCTTCCTCGACAAGTTCGACTCCAGGTTCATCACCTCCCCGCCAACGCCATCACCACTCTCTCCTGCATCGTTTCCTTCTCTGAGGGATACCTCGGCCTCAAAGCCACGGTAGACCTCTTTTCTCGCTACTTCCAACTTAAGCGGCAAGTGATCCCGGATCCGAAAAACAAGGATCTGCCCAAGCTACTAACCGCCTGCGGAGCAGCCATCATAGCTCCTCGCCGAAACTCCATCTTCCCACGTATCGCTACTCCGGACACCGTTCGCAAGTGGCTCCGGACGTGGTTTTACGTGAAGAACTCCGGCGAAGAGGACTTCCTCAATCTGCCGGTTTAACCTCAGCCCTCCTACCGAACCGCTCAACTGGGACTACACTCCCCCTCTCACCAGCGAAATCAAGTCCATCCATGGGTATGTTGCGAAATGGCAGGACCCGGAGGACCCTGCGAACGACGGGAAAGTCCTGACGGCTGACGATCTGGCCTGCACATTTGTGAAGCGCAGGGTCTCCCCTCTCCAGGCGAGGACTCACAAGATCTGCCACATGAGCGGTCTTTATGATCCAACCCGCCATACGCATGTTGCACTGGACAACGCCGCTGTAGCTCGGCGAGTCCGAGCTATCACCAAGTCCAAGATCTCTGACGCTTGGACATGGGGAAGGGAACCCCACTACAGGACCAAGCCACCAAAACAGGTACGCTGTTCCGACGTTTTCTTCGGTACTCCTTTACCACCGAGGTCTTGCTACCGACGTTCATCTTGACCATTTCTTCCTAACTCCTTTTCATATGTCTGCCATATAGCTGTTCTCCCGCCAGACCGCCGAGGATGGAGTCCATCCTGCGGACCACTTCGGCAAGGATCTTCCTGTCGAGGACCCACCATCCAACGAGGACCCTGACAACGAGGATTACATGCCCATTGCCTCGGCCCGCGTCACCACCGCGGGTAAGCCTCAAGCACAAGCTTCAGTTCAAGAGATTTCGGATGACGAGGAGGGATTTCTCGTCATGGAACCAATAAACGCGGTACCTATCTCCTGCCTTCCTCACCTTCCGAACTTTACTCCAGCAACCAGCCGGAAACGCGCTGGTGCCGCAACTTCGGCCGCCGAACCATCCGCCACTGGAGCCTCCGGACCCACTGCGGCTCCGGTCAAGAGACGTCGGCTGAAGAAGTCCGGAAATCCTCCTCATGCCCGAGGGGGCAAGAAGTTTCCTACTTCGGATGGGTAATGCTTTGCTTCTATAGCCAACAAGTTTGTTGCTTAAACTTATCACCTCGGTACTAACACTTGACCATCTTCCTTCGTTGCAGTGACCCATAGAAGTGGATCAGGAGGTATCCTCCATGACTGCACCCGTTGGTGCCTCTGAAGCCACGACCACCCCGACGAACTCTCGCCCCGTATCTCCTCCACCGAGGTCTGGCCCGGCCTTGGAGAAATCTGCCCCCACCCGAGGTCAGACTTCTCCGCGTCCTCAAACGGATGCGGGGACCAATCGCGCCAGAACTCCGGCTACCGCCTTGCCGGAGCCTCGACTCTCCCCCCGCAGCCAGACTGCCCGCAACCAACAGCAGCAACAGCAGAAGCAACAGCAGAAGCAACAGCCCAAGCAGCAGCCCAAGCAACAGCCCCAAAAACCAGTTCGCCAGACTACCTTGCCGTTGGAGAAAGGCAAGGAGAAAGAGAAAGAGACGGTGAAGTCTAAGGTCACCCCCAAACCAACATCTGGGTCTGGCACCCTGACTATCTCTTCTCCTTCAAGGATGCACCGAGGTCTCCTCCCCGGTGACACGCCGAATTCCTCCATTTGCCGCACCCGTTGATGAGACTGCTCCTCCGGCCGACGAATATGCTCGGAGGACATCTCTTATACTGGATAACCGGCCTGCTTCAAGCTCCGAGGCTGCTCAAGCCTTGGAGGCCTCGGTTAGGGGCATCGAGCAGGGCGGACCGTGGGGATATCCTCCTCTGCGCACTGACAGTGACCAGAGCCTCGGCTCCTTGGAACACTACAACGCAGACTGGAATTCTGCAGACGAGGTCTCCTCGGCCTCCCTAGCTGCTCCGGTAGGTGAGCACCCTGCGGGAAACAGCGCCTGCGGCCGAAGCGTCACGACCTACAAGTCGCTGCCCTGCGTGCTGCTCAAAACATCGACGTAAGTCCTATTCTCTTTACTTTCATGCAGTATCTCATCTAATATCCACCATTCCCAGTCCCCGAGATTCGAGGTAAACTATTGACGCTCCGCCGGAGTTAAAATTGTTTGGCTTGAATCTCAAACCATTTTACCTTACTTTATCATGCACCTCGGGTACGAGTCCCCGAGACTCCTGTCGAGGCATACCCCGGCAACATTTTTCCAATGATTTGACTCCGAGTCCCCGAGACTCTTGTCGAGGTATAGCCTTTCTAACCGAGCTATGTTTTTCTTCCTTGCAGAATACTATGAACGTCCGCACGGACATCTTCCATACCCTCCTGTTTGACCACAAGAAACTCCACGACGAGCACAAGGCCGTCCTTGCAGAAAAGAACTCTTTGGACGAAAAGCTCCAACTAGAGAAAGCCGAAGTAGCTCGTCTGGTAAAGGAACTGAAGCGCATCACCGAGCTGCGGACGTCGGAAACAGAGCAGCTGCAGGCGGAAAAGGCCAGTGTTGTTGAAACAGAGAAGAAACTTCGGGAGGATGCCGCCAAGGAACATGAGAATGCGCTCCAGTTAGCCGAGGCCCGCGCCACCTCGGCCACCGAGGCTTATGAAGCCCTTCAAGCTTCGGTTAACCAGCTCCTCCCGACGCTGGAACGCATCAACAAAGAAATGGACGGTAAGCTTCTTGCCCCCCTTATCCTTGCTTTGTCCTCAACAGTACTGGCTCTTTGCCGAACTGTTTCTTTCATTATTAACAGGCTATCCTTCTGCAGAGCACTTCACCTACACCCAAGTTTCGGCTCGCAATATCACTGATCAGCACAGGAAGAGGCGTAGCGAGACGAACCCCGCCTGGACCATTGAGGACCACATCGTGGCCATCAAAGCTCGGATCCATCCCTTGAAAACCATTGGGTCCGAACTCCTTGATGCAGGTGTGTCTGCTTTCCGAGCCTTGTGGCCTCTTGCCGATGCTCCCAATACTACGCCTGAGCTCGCCGCCAAGCTTCGTGAAGCCGAACAAAGACTTCGAGAGTGGCGCTCATCCTCGGCTCGCGCTGGAGCTGATGCCGCTCTCAAATTCATCATGACTTGGTGCGAGAAGCTCGACCTCGAAAAGATGGACACTCTTCGCCGAAATTCGCCCTGGTCCACGGACCCAATTCTCATCCAGCGGCGCGAAAAGATGGCTTCCTTCTTCGCTGGATATGCCAACACCAAGAACTTGAGCGAGGGAGACACCTACTCCGACGCCGAAGATGACGAGCCAGAAGAGGATGAATACGAAACAGAATCCGACGTCGAAGCCGAGCAAGGTGACGATGGTGACACCCGCGAAGCAGAAACCGAGGCTTCTCCACAAGCTGGTGCCGAGGTTACTGCCGACGTTGCCAGCACCTCCCAGGCTACCTCGGCTGCTGCCGACGTAATTCCTGATGCCTCGACCTGAACTCTGTTACTATCATGCTTGGCCAAAAAACTTCATTAAATCCCCGGTATGCCGGGACGCAGATGTAATCAAACTTAAGTAGTTCCTTTTGCTACCTCTGTTACTATCATGCTTATCCGAACCATGCTTTTCTAAGCTTTACGTCGAATCCTTTTGAATGATTGCTCGAGTTTACTTTCGTGTTTACTATGTTTGGCATTCTTTGCTCTTGACTACCTTTTAGGCAGATGCCAGTCGAGTCACAAGATTGTTGTTCATAGCATACAGTACTTGGTAAATTCCGAGGTATGTTTCAAAGTCATCCGACATAAACGAAAGGTAAAGACAGGGGTTAGTAAACGACACATGCCGAACTATAATTTTGGACCGAGTCCCCGAGTTCATTTTCATGTCTCCCACGTTTTTTCCTCTTTGCTCTTGACTACCTTTTAGGCAGATGCCAGTCGAGTCACAAGATTAGTTTCATAGCACACATTACTTGAAGTTTGAGACGAGGTTCAAAATAGTTCGGCATATGAACAAAACTGACAAACAGAGATAAAACATAAGCACAAGAGCGAGGCAGTCCCCGAGCTTTAACCTCGGAGTGCCGACATTTTTATTAAGGATTAACCGAGGTACATACATTGCGCCTTTCATGAGTAGAAAGGTCGGAGTAGAGCTACGTTCCATGGTCGCCTGACCTCTGACTCGGGGTTGTCCAGCCCATCTTCCCTTGGTTCCTGCGCATCTATAAGATAGTAGGAATCATTGAGCAGAGCTCGGCTCACAACGAACGGTCCCTCCCATGGAGGTGACAACTTGTGCCGGCCTTTCTTGCGCTGCACCAACCTCAGCACCAAATCTCCCTCGTGAAACACACGAGGGTTGATACTCCGGCTATGATAACGTCGGAGACCTTGCTGGTAAATTGCTGACCGAGATGAGGCCAATTCTCTCGCTTCCTCAAGCAGATCTACTGCATCCTCCCGAGCCTCTTTTGCCTCGGCTTCAGTGTACATTGCCACTCTGGGCGCATCATACTCGATGTCAGTGGGTAGCATAGCTTCTGCCCCATAGACCATAAAAAATGGCGTATAGCCAGTCGATCGATTTGGCGTGGTCCTTAGACCCCACAGTACTGCTGGTATCTCATCTATCCAACACCCCGGCGTTTTCAGCAGTGGTTCAATGAGCCGAGCCTTGATGCCGGCCAACACTAGAGCATTTGATCTTTCCACCTGTCCATTAGACTCCGGGTGTGCCACCGAGGCTATGTCCAGCCGGATTCCCTTGTTCATGCAAAACCGAGCGAACTCTCCAACAGCAAAGTTAGTGCCGTTGTCCGAGATAATGCTATGGGGGTAGCCATATCGCAGAATAATCTCCTTCAAGAAAGTCACTGCTGAATGACCATCCAACTTCCGGATTGGTTTCACCTCGATCCACTTGGTGAATTTGTCCACCATCACCAATATGTGTGTCATGTTACCTCGGGCTGGTTTGAACTCTCCCACCATATCCAAACACCATACCGCAAACGGCCAAGTGATAGGAATTGTTTTGAGCGCCGAAGCCGGCATATGCGTTTGCTTGGCAAATCTTTGGCATCCTTCACATCTCCGGACTATGGCCTCTGCATCGCAAGAGCAGTGGGCCAATAGAACCCATGCCTAAACACCTTGGCCACCAGAGCTCTTGTGCTGCAATGATGACCACACTCCTTGGTGGATCTCCAAAAGCATCTCCTTGCCTTCAGCTGGCTCAACACACCGTTGCAACACCTCGGTTACGCTTCTTTTATAGAGCTCCTTGTTGATGATGGTGTACGCCTTGGCCCTCCTTTGAATCCTCCTAGCCTCGGTTGTGTCACTTGGCGTGCTTCCCTCCGTTATGAACTTCATAATTTGCTCCGCCCACTCCGGCACCGGGTGCAAAGGAAAAAGTTCCTCATCCACCTCCATTGGCTCGGCCACCATAATCTCCTCCATTATTTCCTCCACCATCCTGCGACCAGTCCCCGAGTCTGGATGAGCAGTCCCCGAGGTTTGGTGTGCCCCCGAGCTCTGCCACGCAGTCCCCGGGTCCGACCAAACGCATCCGACGTCTACCTCCATTGGAACAGGTCCGGGCTCTTGCTCCGCCGGGATGAAAATAGATTCGGATTCAGGAGAAGGTTTGATTGAAGGAGTTCTCAAGTGATTCAGGGCTACCCCTGGTGGTACTGCCTCTTTTGATGAACCGAGCTTTGACAACACGTCGGCAGCATCATTTTCTGCCCGAGGTATATGCCTGTACTCACACCCTTCAAAGAACCCGGATATCTTTTGCACATGGAACCGATATAACGCCATGTTGGCATCCAGAGCATCCCAAGTTCCAGAAGATTGTTGCACCACCAGGTCGGAATCGCCGAAGCACTCTACACGCCGGATACCGATCTCCTTTGCCACCTTGAGGCCATGGATTAAGGCCTCATACTCCGCCACATTGTTTGATGCTGAGAAATGAATCTGCAGCACGTACTTCAGCTGATCTTGCTTTGGCGAGGTGAGGACTATTCCAGCCCCCAGCCCGATCTTTGTTTTGGACCCATCAAAATGCATTTTCCAATAATTATAGTCCGGCCTGGGTGGCTCATACTGCATCTCGGCCCAATCACAAAAGAAGTCCGGCAACGCCTGGGATTTAATTGCGTCTCTTCTCTCGTAATGTGGTGCATATGGAGACACCTCAATCGCCCATTTGGCAACTCGGCCAGTTGCATCTTTGCACCCGATGATCTCCGAGATTGGAGCTTCGCACACCACCGTCATGGGATGCTCCTGGAAATAATGCTTCAACTTCTTGACCGCCAGGTAAACACCGTACGTCATCTTCTGGTAGTGAGGATAGTTCTGCTTCGAGGTAGAGATCACCTCGCTCAAGTAATACACCGGTCTCTGCACCGACCTGCCACCTTCTTCGCGCTCCACCACCACTGCCACACTTACAACTCGGTTTGTGGCCGCAATGTAAAGTAACATCGGCTCATTGTGCAATGGTGACGCTAACACCGGGGCAGTGGACAACATCTTTTTCAGCTCGCCAAACGCCACGTCGGCCTGCGGGGTCCATGTAAACCCGGTACTTTTCTTCATGAGCTGGTACAAAGGTAAGGCTTTTTCTCCTAGCCGAGCTACAAATCGGCTCAACGAGGCTAGGCACCCTGTGAACTTCTGCACATCTTTCAAACACTTCGGTAACTTCATGCTCTCAATAGCTCGGATTTTGGCCGGGTTAACCTCGATACCTCGGCTAGACACCAGGAATCCGAGCAACTTTCCAGCCGGGACACCAAAGGTGCACTTGTCCGGGTTAAGCTTCAACCGATACTTTCTCAAATTCACAAATGTCTCCTCGAGATCCTCGAGGAGAGTATGTTTCTCCTTAGTTTTGATGACAATATCGTCGACATACACTTGCACATTTTTGCCCATCTGAGAGTGCAGGCATTTCTGCATACACCTCTGATAAGTTGCCCCGGCATTTCTCAGACCAAAACACATGACACGATAGCAATACGCCCCATACGGGGTAATAAAAGCGTCTTTATTTGATCCTTTGGGTTCAGTGGTATCTGGTGAAAACCAGAGTACGCATCGATGAAAGATAACAGTTCACAACCAGCAGTGGAATCGATCACCTGATCAATCCGAGGTAATGGAAATGGATCTTTTGGGCACGCCTTGTTGAGGTTAGTAAAGTCAATGCACATGCGCCACACCTTGACCACGGCTGGCTCGTCTTTCTTCTTTTCCACCAGGACCGGATTGGATATCCAGTCCGGATGCAGTACCTCCATTATGAACCCGGCTGCAAGCAACTTAGCCAGCTCGTCCAGCACCACTTGTCTCCGGTCGTCTGAGAGACGACGGGTCGGTTGCCTCACCGGTTTCACCTCTGGCCTAACAAATAAAGAGTGCTCTGCCAACTCCCTCGGAACACCTGGCAGGTCCTTAGCCGACCATGCAAAGATATCCCGATTCTCACGGAGGAAGTGACAGAGCTCGCCTTCCTATTTCTCGCCTAGCCCGGTCCCAATGATGGCCACATGCTCTGGGTGCTCCGGGTCAATGGGGATCTTCTTGGTCTCCTTGGGTACCTCGAACGCCGCAGTTGAGTCCGGGCTCATCAGTCCGGACAGGCCGAGCTGTGTTGACTGCGCCATTGCCACCACTTGATGCAGCTTCTTCTTCTCGGCTGCGATCACCAAAGACTCGGCTAGGTTAGATCCCGCCGAGGCACACTGAATTGCTCGCTTGTAGTCACCCGAGATGGATATGATCCCATTAGGCCCTGGCATTTTCATCTTCAGGTATGCAACATGGGTGGAAATCATGAACTTGGCCAAAGCCGGCCTTCCAAGCAGTGCATGGTATGCACTCTCCAAGTCCACCACCTCGAACTCGATACTCTCAACTCGGCAATTTTCCTTGGTTCCAAATGCTACATCCACCCATATCTTGCCCATGGGTGCACAGGAAACGCCGGGCACAATCCCATGAAAAGTACAACTGCTTGGCATCAACTGATTAGGCGAGATGCCCAATTTCACCATTGTGTCTCGGTACATGATGTTGATGGCACTGCCATTGTCCACCAGAACTCGGGTGAACCTCACATTGTTGGTAGGCCCACACAACGTTGGATCTACCACCAGGGCATACTTTCCAGGACTCGGCATGATCCGAGGTGTGTCCTTTCTGCTCCAAGTGATCTCCTGCTCAGACCAGTTCATATAGGTCGGCACCACCGGCATTACTGCATTCACCTCCATGGCACGCCTCTGCACGCTCTTCTTGTCAGTTGGCTCGGTCACAAAGACCACATAGCTCGCATGAACCTCTCTATAGTCATTTCCGGGGTATTCATACTGCTGACTTGGTCCGGCACCATTGTTGTTGTTATTACCTCGGACATTCACCACATTCACGGGTCTTGCTGCTGCAGGCCTCGGAAGAGGTGCAGTGGTTACCGGGGTAACATTTGCTCCGGACAGATTAGGGTGGGACCTCGGCTGAAATCTCTGAGGTGGTGGTCCTGTTCTGATTCCTCCGGCCCTTGCCCCCTCTTCTCTGATTCTGCGGTTCCAGCTGCACTGCCGGGTTGAATGGTTGGCTGGCTTGCGCGGGTCAGTCGTATGGTAACAGCACGGACCATCTATCATTGATTCATAGGTCATGGGTGGCTCCTGGTTCGGACTAAATGCCGGACCATTGATTTTTGGCCTCTGGACACCTCCAGCTCCGGGCTGATCCGGGTTCACCGCTGCAACTTGGTTGGAGGGTATGGATAGTCCGGCTCCCTCCTCTTCTGTCCGAACTCCTGACGGTCATTACACCTTGGTCCGAGCCGGTTGTTTATTGGCTCCCTCCTTCTGTTACGTGCTCCTGCCTCTGCTGCTGGCTGCATCGGATCACCCAGGGCATAAGAATCTGCAACCCGGATGGTTTCTGCTAGGGATCTCGGCATATCTCTCTGGAGCCTCTGCCACAGCATGCTGCCATGTCGACAGCCATCTGCAAACCAGGAAATGGCCTGGGCCTCTACCACTCCTTCACAGGAATTCCGAACATTGCTCCACCGAGTTAAGAATTCTCGGTCAGTTTCATGATCATCTTGCTTACATGCCGCCAGGAGCTGAGGTCGGTTTGGCCTCTTGTATGTACTAGCAAAGTTGCTGTTAAACGCCAGCTCCAAGTCTATCCAGGAGTTGATACTATACTCCGGCAAATTATTCAGCCAGATCCGAGCTGGACCTTCCAACATGTGCGGGAGATACCGGACCGCCCATCGGCGATTGCCCCCCGCAATGTGCACCGAGGATACATAATCTGTCAGCCAATCTTGTGGCTTGGTGCTCCCATTGTATGGCTTGGTGTTCCGACCTAACTGGAACTGAGATACTGGTGGTGGTGGCTCCTTCATGATCCGAGGTCCAAAACATGCCGGACCAGGAGGGCCTTCCTCCTCCAGTTGCTCAGACAAGTAGAGTCTATCCAGCTTGTTACGGACATCGCCTGGGCTAACATCCGACCTCCTATCCGAGGTCCCAACGCCCCATCCACTCTGTGGTATCCAGCTCGTGCCATGGCCGAGTCTCCATCATCATATCGGTCATCGCCTTGACCGACGTTCTGAGGTTGCTGAACATACTCCGGCTCTCGCTGATACTGCCCCTGCTGCCGAGGTTGTTGCTGATACCTCGGGGGCGGAGGTGGTTTACCTCGGCCAGCCGATGCCGCTTGACCGCCGTTCTGATTTCCCTGACCGGAGTTACCCTTAGCCCGGCTCGCATTGCCTGGGCCGGGGTTTCCCTTAGCTCGGCTAGCATTGCCCTGGCCCGCCTTCTGCTTTGCTGCTAGGACTGGATCATACATCTGCAGCTGCTGGTTCTGACCCGAGGTGACACTCCGGGCTCGATCGGCTCCTCCGACGAGTGGAGACGAGGCTTGCCCCTTGGACACCTGACTGACTGGCCTAGCTGAATAAACCATCTCTGAATCACCAGCCCCGGCATTTGCTCTGCGGAGAGCCTCATTCTGCTGGTTAGCCACATATACTAACTCATTGACTCGCTTCTGCTGCGCACGCCATGCATCTCCAGATAATCCGGATAGCTCGGCCCTGCCTGCCTCGGCAGCTCTGAGGTTCTTAGCAGGGGAACTATACACCGGCCTTCCAGTTGACACGCGACTCCCACTCCTAGCCGAGGTGGTAGGTCGAGCCTCCCTGTTTAGCTCATCATTGAGCCCCTTGCCTCTCTGCCGCACCTCGGCTCCCCTATGTGTATCAACCGCTACCGGGGTGAAGCCATTCGCTGCATTGTACTCGCGCAGATCTCTATTGAACTCATCTCTAGCTGTTATCATTGCTACAGCCTCCTTCTGCAGCAGGACACGCTTTGCCTCTAGGTCGGCCACAGTCACCACTATGTCCACCCTGGATTTACTGGGTCTGCCAGCGTATCCACTATCTCTACCAGGGTCGCACCTCGGCCCCGCAGCTCTGGGGTGCCAGGCAAGTCCTTCTCTAGCCTGGGCTTTGCAGATCTCACCTTAGCAACCTCGGCTGCCTTGGACTGGCTGGCATCTACTTTGCCAGCGGCGTCAACCGGACCTGTCACCATCACCTCTACGCAGCTCTCGGGGCGAGTGATGCGCCGACCTAAAGCCGCGAGGAGAGGAGTTTCGTCGTCCACGAGCACCTGCTCCGGGTACCCGCGAACAACCTCGACAGCAACGTACGTGACGAAGCTGCCGAGCATCATGGTGAAGCCGTGCTCGGGGAAGGGCTTGCCGGCGAAACACCCCGCGTTGTCGCTGATGAAGGTGAACTCTCCGATCTTGGCGACAAGCCCGGAAAGAACACGCTCGCCTGAGCCCGTCCGGATGAAAACTCCCTCCAACGCCTCAATCTGCCCCACGGTGGGCGCCAACTGTCGTGGTGGGATCACGGCAGATGCCATAGGTATGGCTAAGATGGGGCCGAATGGTCGTTGGGGGAATCCGGGGAGGGTTTATGCACTCAAGAAGTGCACACGCAAGAACACGCAAGAACACGAACAAAGAACCAAGAAAGCAAGAACACAAAACACACCACGATGTACCCTGCTTCGGGGCCCTCTTGCGGAGGTAACACCCCTACTGCAGCACTATCCTAGTCAGTGTATAGCTCAAAGTGACAAGTACAAGCTGCTCCTCGAGCTGTATGATGATACAATGGTGAGAACTTGAGGTGGAAGATGATGCTACAAAGAGAGGAAAAGGCACTCCGAGCCTGAACCGAGGTCTCTCCGAGGTGTTCCGAGCTTCCTCTCTCTCTCTCTCTCTGATCTTCGATCTGGATCCGTCGCCTCTAGCAGGAGGGGTGAAGCCCACTATATAGGCCAGCCGGGTTACCATTGTGCCCCTCGCAGAACACTGTTGCCATGCCTCTGCAACGGTCACCACCGTACCACCGTACCTCGGTCGGGGACAAGACGTGGCTTGCCCATCTCCTGTAGCCTAACGGCAGAGCTAGCATGTCCCCTCTGACCGAGACAGGACGTGGCCTGGCAGAGCTACCTCGTAGCCTTTACCCAGACCTCGCGTGGTCAGCGGTCGGAGACGTGCAGGCCCGCCGAACCCGGAGCACGCCTCTGCCATGCTCCTTGACAGACGCTCCCGTGTCAGGCGCTCTAGTACCCGGCTGGAAGTGACAGGAGCATTGACTCCGGCCCGACCTACAGCCCATCACCTCGGTTAGCTCGGCGCGTCCGTGCCGTACCTTGGGTCTTGCGCTTAATATCTTTTACTAGCTCGGATCTTACTTCCTTCCCACAGCTTCTCCTGCACCCACAACACAAACCACCGCACTGAGGTAGTTAGGTCGGCAGAACATAGCTCGGACTGTGAACCTCGGCCCTGGCCAACAGTATACCTCGGACCCCTCTGGGCCAAATAGGTCGGCCTGTATTCTCCAGGTCAAGATGAAGCTCGGACCTTCCCAGGCCCAAACAGGTCGGCCCTTTCCGTACCTCGGCACAACTTGAACACCACCTT